>JAVIWB010003635.1:0-49371 GCA_031893035.1 Dermolepida albohirtum
ATTTACCGGACGCGCAAGGTGAATCGTCAGACACTGGGACTATATTTTCCCGGACTCTATCGACCCCTAATGTAAGAAACCTATTCGAGTATTACTGGGATAATTAATAATTAATACGTCATTTGGACTCGAAATTTAATTAGATTCACTTTTAGATTCACTTGGTATTGTGTGATTTACAGTAACCTCTCTCTCTCTCTCTCTCTATATATATATATATTATTTAACTATAACTTTGAAATATTACTTATTTATTCGTGCTATATTTTCACGCTGAACCAGTTCTTTATTAACTTGTTAACTGACTTATTATTTATATATATATATATATATATATATATATAGCTTGTGAACTACAACCCCCATGACAGTTAGCTGGCCACTGTTCTGTTGCTGCCAGGGTAGGAAAAAATTCTGCTCGCGAGCACGATTTTATTTAATTCATTCGTTTTAAAATTTGTGCTCGCGAGTTTTATTATTTAACTCGCGAGCACAAACTCAACTCGTGAGCAGAGTGGGAAAAAATTCTGCTCGCGAGCACAATTTTATTTAATTCGTTCGTTGTTACGGTTTATTTTTCATTTAGAACATATTTCGGCGTATTATATATTTATTTATTTATTAAAATAACCCTGCCGTATTTGATAGAAGGCACGCCTATGGCCATTGATGAAGGTTATGTGGAAACACATACTTAAGATATCGTATTCATTTTAAAGTTTTAAAATCGTTTTAAATAAATATATTTCAGCGTACGTTTACATCGACCTTGATTTTGTTTATATCTAAGAATCGCTTTTTGTGGCGACCAGCTGTACATATCGCGAGTGCAAAACATCCCCCCGTTCGTCTTACTCGCCCTGGTCCGATACAATATATCTATATCGATAGATTTTGAAAATTAACTTCGTAGAAGGTTGGACGTCGAAATTGACTTCGATTTTTTTTGATCAAATGTGGGTATCATTGGTGAGATAATTCACCTTTAATTTGTAAATCTTCTTAAGAACCCGTTACCATCCACAGGGCTTCTCGTATACCGGGTTTCTAATAACGACATGCACGTCTAAGTACCTGGCCATTCCTTCAGATTTGTCCCGGATTCCTGTAGTGGATTCTGAACTCCTCCAGGAATTCGTACCACGAGGATAGGAGCGTTAAGTAGCCTCTTAAAATATCTCTTGTCTTTTTTTTGTTTTACCACAACTCGAGCAAAAAAAGAAATTAAGAGAATTGATATCCGTGGGATATGTTAATTAACATACTTGTATAATGTGATTATTTAAAATTAAGAGAATTTAATATTCGAGGGATATGTTGGTTAACATTCTAGTGTAATGTGTTTTATTTAAAATTAAGGGAATTTGATATTGGTGGGATATGTTAGTTTAATATTCTAAATTTAAGTAAATTTATGCAAATAAGCGAAATTGTTATTGGAGGTATACATATAAGCGCCGTCTGTAACCTCTATATATATATATATATATATATATGGTCAAATAGTCATAGTGTATTACTCAATATTTTTAAATACCTGATAACCTCGTTGACTGTATCTACAACTTCTTCTCAAAATAAATTTTGAAGTTGCTAATTACACATTGGGTTTGAATCAACATACCCGACGTTACGGTGGGAAAACAGGGCAACTCAAGGACTAATAGAGCTACGGCTTTGAGAAAATAGAAATAACATCAGCCATAATTTTGCTCTTGGCGCCTTTTCTTTTTCTTTTACATCTTAGCTCAATCCTGAGCTTGCGAACCCCGACCTCCGCAACAGTAGCCGGCATCTTTCTGTTGTTGCCCAGATTTACCCAAGCTCCTCCGAGCGGTCGTTCGTGACCCGCAACAATTTGCTTGTGGGCAATCAGCACGTAGCATCGTTTTAAAATTTGCTCTCGCGAGTTTTATTATTTAACTCGCGAGCACAAACTCAACTCGTAAGAATAGTTCTTTTTAATATAGAAAATATAACTCGCTCGAATTGAATTCGTTCGCGAGCGAGTTTAAGTCAAGCACTCTCCGTACTTACAGGATAGGAAAAAATTCTGCTCGCGAGCACAATTTTATTTAATTCGTTCGTTTTAAAATTTGTGCTCGCGAGTTTTATCAATAAACTCGCGAGCACAAACTCAACTCGTAAGAATAGTTCTTTTTAATATAGAAAATATAACTCGCTCGAATTGAATTCGTTTGCGAGCGAGTTCAATTCGAGCACTCTCCGTTGCTGCCCATTTAAACAAAGGCTTCCTGAGTCGGTAGTTCGCCAACTGCACCATTCTTGCTTATAAGACGAGTGCGTAGAAAAATCGACTTATCAAAGTATTTTCTCTACTATCGATGAAAGAAAATTTCAATTTTATCCCAGACTTTTACAGCGTGCTGTATATAAACGTTTAACTTTTTTCGGTATTTACCCAACATCGTAATTCTGGGAATCATATCCGAATATAAACAAGTAAAAAAATGCTCTGTAACTTCTTCGAAACTGTATAAAATCGCTGGGAATTTCCATTGAAAATGCCACGCTCGGACAGTACTCTCATAAAAAATCTTAAATAATTAGGAAATTAATTAAAAGAAAAAAACAAAAATATTTGGCACTATTTCTTCTTGCAAAAAAAATCATTCTAAATATTCATTGGGTTTACTAGTTGCTGTTTGTCATCTCGAAAACGTTGAAGCAGTTCAAATTACTTAAATTAATAGCTTCCTTCGTTTTAGTCCTTAACTCATGTTGAATTTTTCTTTTTCTTTGTATACGTCAGTTAAAACTTGATCAATCATTCATTTTACATCGTATAAAATGTCACGTAGTTGGCATAATATACCGAGTGATTTTTTCCCGATGTTTAATACAGAGATCACGAAAACTAGCAAAGATAGAGAGACGATTAAACGGGGGAAAGAATTGCAGTGTTACTGTCTCAATTTAATAAGCTTTTCGTTTGTTTGCAGAAAATGCATAGCTAACTAGATATTTTCCAAAAATAATTCTTTTATTTTGTTCGGTGCCTCTGTTTTTCTTGATTTTAGAAAAAATGTGTAAGGGAAAAAGTTGTAGGTAATTATGCGTTTCATGACAGTTTAACCATATTTTTTATTTAATCTATAATTTTTGAGTTGTGATATAAACTTTTGTGTTTTTTAACAGAAACCATAGTCGGCCATGAATTTATAAAAAAAGGCCTTTTTTCAACGATTATAACGATATAGCACTTGACATAATTATTTTTATAAATAAATAAATTAGGGCCTTTGGTTTCTTTTAATTTTCGATCTGTTCGAACTATCCTCTGTGGAAACAAAGATAAATGCACATTGTGTTTAATAACAAAATTTAAGTTGGTTATTAAAATTTTTCTTTTAATTTCGAAATCATAAACATAATTATTTTGGTGTAAAATGTTTATTTCGTTGGAGTTATAATTTTAAATGAATATAATTTTTGAGAAATTAATAAACAGAATGACGAACGATAAAGAATAGTATGAAAACAACTAATTAAAGTATTTAAGACTAAAGATTTTCAAAAAGTCTACCACTATAAAACAGAATTAATTGCTTCATTAATATTAGCAAAAACATCTAGTACAGCTTCTCTAAGGTCTTCTACAAAGGGTACTAGGAAAGTTTTGCAATACAGCTTTGTTTATTTAATTTTTTCAAAGTAATTTCCTCTACATTCAATACACCTCTCCATCCCCCGAAACAAATCTTTAAACAAGTTCTGCCAAGTTTCACTAGGGAGTAAAGCACACCGTTGTCCCAAGCCCGCAGAAGGTCTTCATCAGTAGAAAACCGCCTCCCTTTTAGCTTCATTTTCACATGCGCGGACAGTGCAAAGTCGCAAGGAGCAAGATCTGGACTGTAGGGAGGGTGCTCAAGAAGAATACAACACTGTTGTATTCTTCCAGTCGAAGTACTTGAAGTGAGCCAAAACTTATTTATCCGGAAATATCTTAACATGAGGGCGGTAGTGTATTGATACGAACCGGGATAAGTGTTGAAGAACGTACCGATCTTTATGTCATAAAAATTGCCTATAGACATGCGAATGAAATTCTGCAACCCATTGTTCTTCCGTATATAGATAGCAGCAGAGAGAGAAGCATTCATTGCTATGAATGATAATGTTTGTTTCAAGCGAACAAACGTCGTATAGGTTCGTATAGAGAGAGTTGAAGTAGCTAGTCAATTTCCCAGATTCTAATCCAATGAAATACGCTTTGATTCTTGTGGGAAGACGTGTTGCTGCCAGAACTATGGCACCAAATTCATGTATTAGCAGTTGTTGTCAGGGAAGAATAGGATATAGTTTCGTAAAAAATGTTCGTCATGCTAATGCGACCCTTGCCATCAAGATACTAAACGTTTTCATTCTCTCCTTTTTTTTTGGATTATTGCAATAAAAAATTGAATATATTTGTATTTCTCATACACTAAAAATACAGAATTTTATACTCTCCTCACTAGATTACACTAAAAATTGTCCAAAAAAGTTAAAATACAATCATCTGTTACTTATCCACAAATACGTATAGTGAAACTAGAAAATAATGTTACATAACTTTTCTTATTTTAATATCATTTTGATCAAATATCTGTTAACTGTTTTGAAAAGTGTGTAATAACTAACGATACATAATAGTGGCACATTTGCCTATTTGTTAGATTCATTTACGACACAAATATAATACGATATTTTCTGTTTCAGGCCGGAGCAGTACTTACGCTACTTTTAGGTATATGGTTGGCTACCTTAGGTCAAGCATTATTGTCCGCAATTTTGATCGTGGCGTCCATAATAAGCTTTGCTTTAAATTACTTTGGATATCAGGGAGCCTATAAAAGAAGTACAACTAAATTAAAAAGCGTAAATAAAAATCAAAAGCGATATTAATGTTTTATATAATTATCTTAATTTTGTGTTTCTAGTATGCATGGATTTTAGTGGTTCTCACCGTTTTAACAATTATTTCAGTTATTGTTAATTTCATCAATGCTAGTGCGGCTGAGGAAGATCATCCAGAAAGGTCCAAATTGAATCGGCAATTTAACATTATGACTTGTATCAATATCGTAGTTCAGGTACGTTAAAAAATATTATTTTGAATCACGTGTTATTTATGAAGTAGTGAATGATGCGTGAAAGACAATCGCGTAGCAGTAATTGCTCTACTTAAGTGCATCATAGAAAAATTAAATATTTCTAAAATCCTCCGACCACTTGGTATTAGCAAAATGTCTATTTATCTCTGCATCCCAAAAAAACTGGACCCTAACTCGCTTCGAAACCCGGTTCCGTACCTGGTTCACACCACTCCCTAGCATTTTCTTTTGATTGAGAATCATGGCGATAGGCTCATGTCTCATACATAGTGGATGAAACGACGCACGACGTTCGCACGTTTTAAAACGCTTCAAATGTTACCGAGAAAATCGCATTTGAATGTGTTTTTTTTCCATTGTTAACGAATACGGCACCCGTTTTGTACACAGCTTTCTAAAACCCAAAACTTCAGCCAAAATATTGCTCGCACTGCCTAATGAGATACCTAAGCCTTCTATTACATTTCTCTCGATTAATCGACGATCTTTCAAAACCATACCTTGTATTTTTGCTACGATTTCTGGTGCTTCCCGTTGATCGTCTTCAAGAATTGTACGACCACGTTTAAATTCAGCAATCTATCTTTCTAATGCTCTAACTGAAGGTGAAGAATCCTTATACACTCGTTCATGAATTTGTTTTGGTGCTACACCTTCCAAGAACTTTATCACTGCACGACATTCAATTTTTTCTATTGTAAAAAAATACTGTGACATGTCAAAATTGAACATCTGTAAATACACGAATGAGAGAATATAAAATGAGCAAACTTCATACATGTTCACAAATAAGTAGTACAATTTTTGGAAAAATAAAAGGACGAATGCAACAAAACTTTTTGAACAACCTGGTAATAGACAGGCTAGCATATTTGTACATCTGAAACTTGCAATTACAGAAAAATTGTGTAAAATGCTGGTAGACGCATGTTGAAATAGAATATAAAATATCGGCATTAATATTACAGCCATTAGAAGTTCTATTTAAAAGTAGGCACATTGAAATTACAGCAAGAAATCGACTGTCTTATCCAATAACGTTAAAGTTTCTAAAGCAACTGGCAATAGTTTACTTTGTTATGCAACAAGTATAAGGATATTACCAACAAAATTATCCTTCTGTTTTGTAAAATACTTAGATCGAATCAGGGCAAAATATAAAATACTAAGAATCTGTGGGCATCTGAACCCTCACAGTAGCGGTAAATAAATCCAAATAAATTGACGGATTGACCAAAAGTAAATATGGTTCACAAAAGACAGCGTCGGATTAAAAAGTACTCCCAAAAATTAATTGGGATTTATCCAGTTTTTTGATCGTGATAGTGTATTGAAATATAATGAGGCAAACTTTTTGAGTGCAAGTCATATTACTCTACTTGGAAAAGTTAAGTGAAAGCCTGGAACTTACACAATAGACAAATTTAGCATTAATACAATTTTACTGGTACACGCCAGTATACGTAATCAAGCGCTGATTTAATAGAAGTGAATACTTTAAGATCATTAATAAACGTCAAATTCTCAAATCAAATGCAGTATAGTGAATCGTTGACAAATACAATACATACAAAAGATCTAAGGTTGGAACTCTATGTTATATCAGATGAGGACTTAAATATAATAGCTGTGATTTCGATATTTGGAATGCGATGGACGTTTAATGTATTCTCGATATCAATATAAACAAAAAGGCAAAAAGCAATTAAATATATTTTAGTTTTTCAATTG
This sequence comes from Dermolepida albohirtum, assembly GCA_031893035.1. NCBI lineage: Eukaryota > Metazoa > Arthropoda > Insecta > Coleoptera > Scarabaeidae > Dermolepida > Dermolepida albohirtum. The sequence continues at coordinate 6,849 of JAVIWB010003635.1, forward strand.
TAATCCTCCCCCCCCCCACCATAACTGCAATGCCTTTATTACCCAATTTAGCTTTTCAATACCCTGTACAAAATCACTTTCCTCCTCGTGTATTTATTGCCACTTTGAGCTCTTCATCGCCGGAGAATTGTTCCAGCAAGGTCTCTCTTGAATTAGGAAATATATAGTATCCATTAGGGGCTAAGTACAATACACAATCTTGCATAGCAGCCTTGGAATACGCAAATTGCGCAAAGCGATTACGTAAGATGCTGCGTTTATGGTTTAGCCTATTTTCATATACTCGATCAGCTAAATTCCTTTTCAGTAGATGGAGTAATTCTGAATTTCTTTGAGGCGTTTGTGCACATTTTGTACCACTGCATGGACTTCTCCTTACTTTCAGGGACATAGTCTAAAACGCACGTTTTATCTCCAATAACAATTCGATCGAAAATACTTGTTTACAAAAGGGTCTTCATCACAGAGCTCCAAAAATTCTCTCCAACCGTCGACTCGCACTTGTTTCTAAAGCAACACCAACCTTGCACTGACTTTTGAAAGGTTAATAATAATAATAATAATGACCTTTATTTCCAACAGGCTTATAGCCCAATAACAGGAAAATACAAAATAGCTAACTGAGTTTGGACATATGTGTGGCAGATATAATAAAAAAATTAAAGCTAATTCAAACTAAAGTTAACCAGAAAAGCAAACAGAAACAAAAATTACTACAAATACATATATGGTATACATGCTAAGAAAACAAGTCAGCAAATTCGTTGGCTCTTTTACTCAAAATGTAGACCGGTGTTCTCCTGAGAATATTAGTCCCCGCCCTTGGCGTCACAATGGCCACATTGCACCTACAGTTCAAACGGGGCACTAAAAAACACAAACGATGCAGTAACGAAGGACAGTCAACACTGTTACTAAGAGTGCCATACAACATCCCACCACAGAAACCAGCCCTCCTGTCACGCAAGGAGGACATATTATGCTCAAGAAGCAACTCTCCCTGCGACACACCTCTGTGGGCAAGCACCACTAATCTTGAGAGTAAGAAATTTTAAAAACCTTCGATGAATGCGCTCCAACTTCAAGCACTCTCAAGCATATATCGGAGACCAGACCAGTGATGCATACTCCAGCTTGCTTACAACATAAGCATAGTATAGGGACTTTAATACATCAGGGTCACAGAAATATTTGGGGGTGCGGAATACAAACCCCAGCGATTTGCAGGCTTCACAGCACACACTAGTGATCTGTGGAAGAAAGGCAAGACAAGAGTCGAAAATCACTCCAAGATGTCTAAACTCACTCACCCGCCCCAATGTATCATTCCCGATGTGGTACACGGATTCAAAAAGCAAAGTAGTCCGCGAGAAGGTCATGGTATAGCATTTGTTAATGGTTAATCTTAATCTAAACCGTCTACACTACCCCTACAGGGAGCCCAAGTTCTGCTGCAGGTTATCAGCATCCTCAGGGGAACGAATTTCGGCAAAAATCTTGATGTCATCGGCGTAGGCGAGCAATCGATGTGACAAAAAAGGTCATTTATAAATAATATAAACAGCAGAGGACCCCAATTAAGAAAGTAATGAAGAATAATGTGTATGGTACAACATTCTAACCTTTATTCGGGCATTCTTCAGCACAAATTTCTTAACATTTTTCACATTTTCATCCGCAGCGGCAGTAACAGTCCAAGCGAAGGTCGTCTTCAAGGCACTCTTTACCCTTTTTAAATTCACTTGACCACTTTTGAACTATAAATAACAAAAGCACAGATTTTTTGTAGACGGCCACCATCTCTTTCATGTTTTGACTTTTTCTTTGTTTTTATTTGTTAGCACTACCTACTACACTACCTATCACATCTGACTTATTTTCTCGTAATATTAACAATAAAATAAGTATAACAAAGAATCAGAAAAACTTAATGATATGAGTTTTTTTATAAGAACAAAGTGGTCAATTTGATTAGAGTTTTTGAAAATTTAGGTATATAATATCTACATGAGCTTTACTATCAATAATTTGGGATATAAATTATATAGGTATATATATGAACATGCGAAATTTGAAGTAATGGAAAGGTAGCGCATGAAATCATACTTATTATATACATATTTGAAGAAATAAATGAATTAACAGGGTTAGTTAATAGATTAGAGATACCACAAGGCAATGATTCGAATATTTTTAAAAATTACAGACGACAGAGAATTGGTACAGGATAAATGTACGCAGTTTTCTAGAGCTCAGAAAATTTTGAAGAAAAAATAATATGCATAGATTTAGCAAAGATACACTCGTAATCAAGAAGCAGAAAACCAAAAATGCCATTCATAGAATTTTTGTAATATTTCAAAGCTTTTTCAAGTGATTTCATTTGAAATAATGGCAGAAAATTCACCTCTTTTTTTCTTGATGGAGTCAGTATTACTACAGGTAGAGGAAAAAATCATCATCAATATCAATTGGTTTACTATTTTTTTTGGAGTCTACCAATGTGATGCTGAAAACACAAAGAAATGCCAAACCATTGAATTCTTGAAGAGAAAAAATTAACAGAACATCTTAAAACACAGGATTCATTGTTTAATAGTTTAAAAACCTTTGAATCGACTGGAGAAAAATAGAAAATACATTTTAGCAAATTACACTTAGTTTAGAAGTTGTTTTAAATGAAAATTTGTATTGAAGGTAGCAACTTCCTATTCTTTTTACATATAAAAGAAGTCCAATTCTTGTTTTATATGTAAAACGCGGAAAATAATATTGGGTTGGCAACTAAGTACTTTCGGTTTTTACTGATAGAGAGCGTTGCTTTAGTTTTTGTATAACGTAGTGTTGTACTTTACCGTTTGTCGCGTGATACTAGTCACATTAACGTAACTTCAGAAGCAAGTAGTGCGTGATTTTTATTAAAGCTATTAGTTGTGGGTTAATTTTAAATGGAGTGCAGAAACGAACATTTTCGACATATTTTACTATTTTATTTCCGTAAAGGAAAGAAAGCTGCTGCGGCTCACAAAAAGATATGTGAAGTTTATGGTGCTAATTGCTTAACAGAGCGCACGTGTCAGAATTGGTATAAAAAATTCCGTTCTGGAGATTTTTCCCTCAAAGATGAGCAACGTTCTGGTCGGCCTACTTAGGTTGATGATGACCAAATCAAAGTCATAATTGAAGAGGATCGTCGTATAACTGTTCGAGAGGTTGCGGAGAGGCTACATGTATCGCACACAACAATTGAAAAACATTTAAAATGTCTTGGGTTAGTTAAGAAGCTTGATATTTGGGTACCTCACGAATTGAAAGAAATTCATTTAACACAAAAAATCAACTTTTGCGATATGCACCTTAGACGAAATGAAACCGACCCTTTCTTAAAAAGAATGATCACTGTCGATGAAAAATGGGTCCTGTACAGTAACATAGTTCGAAAACGATCATGGAGCAAACACGATAAACCAGCTCAAACCACATCGAAAGTTGAACTGCATCCAAAAAAGATCATGCTGTCAGTTTGGTGGGATTACAAAGGTGTTGTGTTTTTTGAGCTGCTTCCAAGGAACCAAACGATCAATTCTGATGTTTACTGTCAACAATTAATAAAACTGGATGAAGCAATCAAAGAAAAATGGCGAGAATTGTCAAATCGGAAAGGTGTAGTTTTCCACCAAGATAATGCAAGGCCTCACACATCTTTGGCAACTCGTGGGAAACTATTGGAGCTTGGCTGGGAAGTGATGCCACATCCCCATACAGCCCTGATCTAGCACCATCTGATTACCATTTATTTCGAAGTTTGCAGAATTCTTGGAATGGTAAAACTTTCACAAATGACGATGACCTTCACTCGCACCTGGTTCAGTTTTTTGCTGATAAGGACCAGAAATTTTATGAGCGCGGAATCATGCAGCTGAAAGAAAGATGGCAAAAGGTCATTGAGCAAAATGGAAAATATATAATTGATTAAAAACTATTCTTTGTTTTAAAAAAAAGTGTTTTATTTTATACTACAAAACCGAAAGTACTTAGTTGCCAACCCAATAAAAAGAATTTTGATATGAATTGAGCTATTATATACTTAATCACTTAAGGTTGCTTCTTTAAGATGCGTGTTTCCCTTTTCACATTAATTTTCCTATTCCGTATACGTATTTTCACAATTAAGTTGTCATCATAATTAAAGAGTATCGGACTTGGAAAATACGACAGAAACCCGCACGAAACAAATTTTGTTCACGATCTGTACCGTTGAAAATTAATGTGGAAAGGGGTTATATATCAAGCTTAAGTGATTAAGTTAATCAACCACAGGCTATATTATTTAGACTCTCGGAAAATAATGTTGTTAGTCTGTTAGTGCGTTGTATTCATCATTTTCTCAAGACGTATTTTTATGTGTATTAATCTTCATTATTTGTTTCAGGGTTTGTGTATTGTCCTAGCTTTTGGTTTGTCTTCATCTATTACAGAAAAGGCAAACTTACCACCATCATACGGAAATATATAACAATAAACTATTTCTAAATATTTTTTAATTCAAGTGCGGTATCAAAAGATGCACACATCTTGGCCCAATAAATGTTTAAATGTAAAAGTGCCAACTTGCTTGTTGTTTGTACATATATATATATATATATATATATATATATATATATATATATATATATATATATATATATATATACATATATACAATATATTATCTATTTGTATATTAATACCATTATGTATAGGAGCTTCATATATATATTTTTTATGTTTATAGTTATAAGTATATTTTTTAATCAAATAATAAGAAAATTAAAAAGTCTTGTTTACAAGTACCACACTTAATATTATTCACATTTTATAATATTAAATAATAATAATATTAAATAAAATGTAAGTGAGGACAATAATACCTCGAAATATTGTAAAATGGAATAAAGACGTTACACTTTGCTAATATTGCTAATTCTTTTATAACTAGAACGGTCACATTTGTCTGCACACCAGGTTGGTAATAAGTATATTCCAAATATTTACAGTCTCATAAAAAGACGATCGCGCTGCTCAGTTATACGAGGGAGCGTTTTTATATTCGCGGAATGGGGGACAAGGGGTGGAAATAAAAAAACTAAATTATTTTTCTTTTTTAATATATTCACCTGCAAGACGGATACATTTTTCACATCTTTCAATTAATTTATTTATACCCTCATAAAAAAATGATTTCTCTTTATCTGCAAAATACGCCGAAACTGCCTCCTTGACTTCATCGTCGGCAGTAAATTTTTTACCCCGCAGCTCTTTTTTCATTTTCGGAAACAGGTAATAATCACTCGGGGCCAGGTCTGGGCTGTAGGGTGGGTGATTCACAATTTCGAAGCCCACCTTATGCAGGGCAGCTAACGCAACGCGGCTCTTGTGGACGGGCGCCTTGTCGTGCAAAAGCAGAACACCTTTTGTCAATTTTCCCCGTCTTTTCTCTTTAATGGCTTCTTTTAGTCGCTCTAATATTGAAGCGTAATATTCTCCGGTTATAGAAACACCTTTATCTTTATAATCAATCAACAATATTCCTTCCGAGTCCCAAAATACCGTTGCCATGAGTTTCCCAGCTGATTGTGACACTTTAAATTTCTTGGGAGGTGCTGTGCCCTTTTTATGCCACTGCATGGAGTCTTGTTTGGACCAAGTTTCGTCTCCAGTAACAATTCCACTCAATACACCATCCTTGTCTTCATTAGAGAAGTCCAAAAATGCACGCGAACACTCTACGCGCTGTTGTTCTTGCGACGGCGTGAGCATTCTCGGCACCCATCTTGCGCTGACCTTAGACATGCCGAGATGATCGTGTAGGATTTTAAAAATTGTTGTATCGGATACTCCAACCATTTCTGCGAGTTGTTTCTTCTTTAGTCGAGCATCTTCGAGTACAATTTGTTCAACTTTTTGGATAAGTGCTGGCGTGGTCTTCAAGGGATTCCCTTCCTTGTTTAAATAAACTATGCCACTTGTACACCATGGTTTTTCCTGGACAAGAGTCGCCGTAAACCAATGACATCTCATTCATTATGGTCGCGACTGATTTTCCTTGCCTGGTAAGGAACTTTATAACGGCACGATATTCGACTTTTTCCATATTTCACTTTTCACTCCTGATTATGTTACTTGGTTGACGATAGCTCAAAGACTAACTGTCTAATAACAATGAAACTTCGTATTTATACTAATCATGAGTCGCTGCACAGGCCACGCCCCCAATGCGCCTACTCACCCCCCTACAACCCGCTCATTCCTCGAATATAAAAACGCTCCCTCGTATGTTTGCTGGTACACACGTACTTACTGTATCGATCCTGCCCTGCCACACTGATAAAAATTATCCGTTCTATTTAAAACGTTTTTAAATGTTTTTCAAATATTGATTTTGACAATTTTCTAAAATGATTAATTAACCTTGCATTTTATTTGCCAATTGGATCACTTTAGAGATTAAACCAGTTTGTCATATACAATACAAGTGACCTTTCCACGCAGATGGAAAGCTCGGCCGTACTTTAAAAATTATAAATATTGCTTTTAATGTTCATAAACGTAAGAACTTTAAATTTCAAAATTATTTTCATGTCTTTCAAAAAATATAAATATATGTCATAGATTGACAAAGAAAATAGGCAGTTGCAAATGATAACTATAGAATGTGGACATGTGTTTATTTTTAAGAAAGGATAGGTATTTCTTTGTTTGTGCGTAGAGACGCGAGAGTAATTTGTAGCATTTTGAACACTAGTAAATAACTAGTAGATAAGCTGTTTAAGTGGAATTGCATCCCTGTTGCGATGAGAAGCACACGGTGACTTTTATATATTTGAAAAAATGTTATGCAAAACAAAGTGATTTTTGGTTTATATTAATGTTTATATTATATTTTAAATGCATTTTATTTTTAAAAACGTATGAATGTTAATTTACTTTTTTATTATTTACTCTCAACAGTTTTCAAATATATACATTAAAGTATATATACACAGTCTGTCGCAGAGAAAACTGAACTTTTTTAAAATGGTAATTCTAGTAATTATTAAAAAAACATGTATCGGTAAGGTAGATCTTTCACCAATGTTATGTCAAAATATCATCACATTTGCATCATTGGAAGTAGAGAAATTGTGCACAAAGAAACAAAAGTGTGTGTTTGGCACTGGTCAAAAAATGAATTTTGAACAAAGAGCAAATATCAAGTTCTGTTTTAAACTCGGTAAATTGTTTATCACGTATGAGTGTGTATGAGTGATATAAATGATATACAGACGGTCATATGGACATAAATGACGATGGAACTTCCTGGAGCAAAAAAATCTGTAGTTACGGAAAGTAACATCGAACTTGTACGTGAATTTAGCAGAAATGAGTCGAAATCCTCATTGTGATACGTGGGAATGTAATTAAATATTTCCAAAGATTCAATTCATTGCATTTTGACACAGCATTTGGGACCGAGAAGAATTTGTGCAAGGTTTGTACCACACAACCCAACTGAATTCACTATTGTACAGATTTGATTAAAGACTCAAAAAAAGGCTAGAAATTCAGGTATTCTATTGTAACTGGCGATGAGATGGTGTTTTCAATACGATTGAGAGACCAAGCACCAAAGCTCTGAATGGACGAATTCAAGCGAAGAAAGACCAAAAAAGCCGTTTGGAGAAGTGAAAAGTCAAAACAATGGTAACTAGTTTTTATTATTCGAAAGGCGTACGGTACAAAGAGTTTGTACCAATTAGTCAAACAGTCAATGTTGTACATTATCTTAGTGCTATGAAGTGTCTTTTGGCGCGTATTGCTTCCCCAATATAGTGAAAATGATAGCTAGCGTTTGTTACATGATAATTAACCATCTCATCGTTTGACGTTTTGATTTTCTAACTACGAATGGCATTTTAACCATCAACCATTCACCGTATCACCGGATTTGACCCATTATGATTTCTATCTATTCTCCAAAGTACATCTGCCGATGAAAGAACAGCGTTATGCCGACGTCGAGGTCATTAAAAAGGCGTCGACAACGAAAGATCAACTTAAAAATTCATTCGACATGTTAATTGCATAAAAAAATTAATAGTAAGCTTTTGTTTTTATTTTAAGAATGTTCGGTTTTCTCTGCGACTGACTGCGTATACTTAGAATGTAATTATTGCATGTTCAGTGGAGAATTAGGAAGGATACCCTCCAGCGTATTATATGCCTGACATATTCTATGGGTAGGCGAATTGAGAATGTTGATGTTCGCCTCTTGCAGGAATCGTAATGCAACAGCTACAACACGAGGATGGGAAATACCTTTCTCTCTCTCTCTCTCTCGATTCCAATTTAAAGTTCATACATTTCATATTTCAACATATAGCATTATTTAATGTAACAATAATAATCAGATACACCCACCAATCTCATATAATTTCAATTTAACAGAACGAGTTGAAACATAACTCGACATTCGATTTAAATAATGAAAAACATAGACGTTACTGTACATAAGTTGGACAAAGAGAGAAAATATTAGAATAGTTTTAATTAACTATCGCGTATTTATTGCATTAGTCAAATTCTAATTGAAGTGTGATATTGTCGTTAATTTCTTTTGCTTATATTTAATAATTCTTTTCGTTCTACTTTATTGATTTTCCTTCTGCATATATATTATACAACTAATATATAATAGTTATATTTAATAATAATTATACTAGAGTACATAATTCGGCCAAGCAGTATTGATTTAATTCATATTAATAAACATCTATGACATGGTCTTGAAAGATTCACCGGAGAAACTATATCCATATCGATTCCATACATGCTCCCAGATATGCCAGTGTAGTAGACGAAAGCAGGGCTTCGAACTGAATTATTTAAAATGTTTTCAATGATTTTTGCCAAAATGCTATTTTAAATATCCTTTCTTGATAGACCTTCTCTATTGATATGTAAGTATAAACTGCAACCAAACTTTTTCCATTCATTCCGTTTAAGGAATTATTATTTTATTCTTTTGTGATACCACTATGACCATCTAGTATGTTTAACATTAATGTTTTTAGGAATAGTATAAAAGCATTAAAGGTTTCTTCCTTAACGCTAACCTGAGTCTTAATGTACATTATTAATTGTTTATATTCCTTTGTCGTTATTCTAAGTATTTTGTGACTAGTTCCCTAAATACTAAGCTCGTAATTTACTACCTTCTTCTTTTCTTTTCTCTTCTTTTATACGTACTTCATTTGATAGAGACTTAAATACAATTGGTGCTGCATCTTCTTCCTCTTTTCGTGTAACAATCTTTAGACAGTAAAGTTCGTCTGTCAAACGTAAAATTCAGATGGGATGTTGGATTGGCATTGTTTTTAAGAGGAAGGAATCTTCTCACGATTAAATACGGGAAGAAGAAATGCCTATCGATTAAATTTGTCGACTTGTAATATAGTTTGTTGTGAAAAACACTCTAAAATTACGCGACCTCCATCTTAGATTGCGGTTTCATTAATTTGCACAAAAGAAGTCTAATTTCAGTAATTAAGCCTCTTTGAAACTCGACGTATGAGATAGAAATTGCTGTATTTTATTTGACTAATTGGTTTTCTTCTCTCCGTTCACATTGCATTTTAGTCCTTACGTATGTCGTAAGTTCTTTTTTCTCTCTGTATCCGAGCACGTGTTACAAAACCAGGGAAAGTGGTGCAAATGCAATTGTGAATAGCCACCCTATTAATGACCAAATTTGGTATTTCCATGTGCTTCGAAAAGGTAGGCGAGGATTATTTTATATTCGCCATAACGTCAGTAGGTGAAGACTGCTAATTAGAGACGGTAGCTTTATTATTTTAGTTATTACTTAGTTTAGGTTATTTATTTACATCAAACAGCTGTTGAAATTGTTTATAATTTATCTACAGTCAATAGCTTTAGCGTAGAACTTCATTCATGCGACGGCTGTGATAATTGTTCAATCATTGAAAATGTTCAATAGTCTAAACGTAGCTGCTGAATTTGCTCATTACTTATATCTATGACTTAGTTATCCCATCAGGGACAGTTGCTATAGTTGTTTGATATTTATATCCATTCACTAGTCTTGACGTGATTTTTTTTCTCTTTAGATAGCTGTTTTAATTATTCTATTCATATCAATACACTTAGTAGTTGCACAGTAAACATTGACCGATTACCTAGTTTTAATTCTTCAATTTACAAATCATCAGCTATTTTATTTATTGTTTTCCTATTGACTCCATAACATAATATAATTATTCTATTGTACATAATTTGTCAACATACAGTCTGAACATTTGGGATTGCTTATTATATGGTACACGTGTACATCAATATAACAATCATGCAAACGAAGCTGTTGTAAGCTGAGTACGCATTCAGTGGCATGCATGCAGAATATGCTATATAAGAAGTGAATAAAATAAAATATTACGATATTTTAACATACATATTCACTATATATTGGATTTTTTTGCTTGTAATTATTTAAATTGTAATTTTTTAAAATTATGCACAGAATGTTATACCTAATTTGACATATATTAGCCTAAAATTGAAAACATATCGATATTGATATTTCAGTTTTCGGTTAGTAGTTTGAATAAATCGATAGATTGTTATCTTGATCAAGTGGTTTTTTCTTGTTACTCGAAACGTTCCAATAACACATATTTGGCATTCAAGTGCTTCAGCATCGGCATATAACTTCTATGAGTTCAATACCATGTCACCCTTTATCAGATCTTTCAGTAGAAACCCTCCCTAAGACTTATAGTGGCTAGTTTCAGCCCAAGAAGCAACTAAGGATTCTTAAGGTAAGCAATACAAAATACTTCATAATATACATAAAGCAATAATATTTACATATACACAAAATAATAATATTCACGAAACGCACAATAATAATATACATAAAAAGCATAATATATATTCCAAATAAAAGTAAAATATTTTAATTTTAACATTAAGACTAACAGAGGGTGTGAAGTACTTGGTGGAAGGGACTATACAGAGACACAATATTACAGCAAAAATTACACACCGAGAACTTGCACTCAAACATCAACTCATAAAAACTAACACGATTAATTACAAATATATTCCAGAAAGTATTCTTGCAAATAATGATTACAAACTATACTGGGACAAGACAATAAGCACAGACAAAAAAAATACTATAACAAGCTAGATACTACACTTGTTGATAAACAAACAAAAGAAAACGTACTTAATAGACATTGCAATATCTAAAGAAACTAACAATTGTATAATATACACCACTTGCAATCAAACTAAAAGAGCTCTGGAAACAGGAAGTAGTAACAATATTATCAATTGTAATGTCAGTAACACGTACTAGAATCAAGTAACTTCACTATCATAAACAAACTATAGAAATAAGCCATATACACACAACATATATTATCATTATCAGAACAACAGCAATAGTCAGAAAATTTCTTAATCCATAATGAAAGATCTCATAACCTAATATTTATTTGATTAAAACAAGCGAGGCTATTATAACTACCTTTAAATGGGCATACAAGACACATAATATTTGTAGTAAGTTGCTTTTTGTGATGGATAATAAACTCGTACAATATCAGCTGTATATAGTCCGAGCTCAAACTCATAGATTGAGTGAAAAGTTTCCCGGCATTGGGCTGAGAAAGTGCGAGAAATATACCCCATAATAATAAAACCAATTATAAATTAAATTTGAAGAACTTGATCTCAACACAGAAATAATACTTCTATAAAGATATAAAGCATCGCAAAACTTGATTTACCATTTTGTGATGTATGGTACAATCCGAACTTAAACCCATAGATAATAATAATAAAAATAATAATAATAATAAGCAGCCTTTATTTCGCTATATCAACACACAAACTACATTACATTTACATAAAGCAAATTAACTACTGCACGTAATTGAGGGAAAGTCTAAGGTGAAGTTCAATCGTAACGCGTACGGCATTACTAAACTAGAAAAAATGCGTAAATTTAAAGTCAACTCTAATCTAAAACGTAATACCTGATATTGTGGGTGCAATAACATATGAATAACAGTAATATTCTGCAATGCAAAAGACCCTTGATTAAATTATCAACCACGTAAGTCCGGTCACTTGTGAATGTCCAATCACCAAGCACAATTTTTGTTTCTTAAAAGCATATTGTTATATTTCATGCTTAAAAGATTTTAGTTGAGAACGCTGTATAGATGTTGATATATTCTTTTATGTATAACAAGCACCTCCCTCTCTCGTCCACTATACTGACCGACAAAGCGAGAAACGCGCCTACTTCGCTTGTCGATAACTACGTTATCAGAGCGTGTAAGATAGACGCATTGCGTAACGGCCATTTGCCAATTAAAAGAATGTTAAAAGGAATGATTCTATTATTAATAACACCCTATCTACTACATATGTTTCACCGATATCACGGATCGTCAGGCAAATTTGTGTTTTTAATGAACTATTCCTTGGTAGCGTCTATCATATCATTTCGATACAGAAAAATAATGGATAACAAGCGCCTCCCTCTGTCGTCCACTGTACTGAACGACAAAACGAGAAACGTGTCTATCTCACTTGTCGATAACTACGTTATCAGAGCGTGTAAAATAGACGCATTGCGTAACGGCTATTTGCCAATTAAAAGAATGTTAAAAGAAATCATTCTATTATTAATAACTGCCTGACGATCCATGATATCGGTGAAACATATGTAGTAGATAGGGTGCCATTAATAATAGAATGATTCCTTTTAACATTCTTTTATGTTCTTTTATAGTTTCGAAATATTGTAGGTGAACCTATTCTCAAAAACATCGTTCCATGGTGAAATAGTCTTATATTGGCCTCTACGTTATTTAATTTTTGGGATTATTTTTGAATAAAATTATTATGGTTGACCAGTATGCACAATCTTGTGAAATAGTGTATACAATAGACGTTGACTGGCTATGTTCAACCATTTTACTCTAGTTTATTTATGACTGACATGGTCAAATTTTTTGATGCCATATATTAATCCCAAGCAAGAATTTTGTACGCATTGTATTCTTAGAGCGCAGTGAGAACCGTCTGAAATAAAAACGAAGATAATACATAAGTTTATAATTATGTAACGATTTCTTACTATGCTGGCTGCGGTATACACGATGAGGATAAAATAACTTTAGGGCGACATATGCCTTACCCAGACAATTTGCCGCATGGTGTAAGGTACATATGTATCTTAAAACCGTATTAGACGCAACACCTAAATTAGGAATGCTGTCGTTCAGTCTAATTTTAGTATCTTTAGTTCGATAATTAAATGAGTTTACGAAATTTTAACCCTTACTTTTATTACCAAAAACCATCATACTTTTATTACAAAAAATCATCACGATTTGCCGGGATTCAAATTTAAGGGATGCCATGAAGATATTTCATATAAACTAACCAAATCTAAATTAATTTCTCTAGATACTGCAGTGCTATCAATATATATATAATAAATATGAGTATCATCAGCGTACATAATAATAATAATCTTTAATGCCCAACAATTACACAGACCATTTACAGGACATAATGCACTTAAAAATAAAATTAAAATCAAAAACCGAAATAGGTGCAGTTAATGTAACACAGAGAAAAATAAGAATCCAATTAAAAAAAATATATACACACTTATAATAATGTAATCCAAGTCTACGAAAAAAAAACTGAACCAACAATAATAGATTCAAATTAACGAAAGGGATCCTCGTACAATACATTGGCATTTCTGGACATATGTACCAGTGAAGCCTTATGTTGAACATTGGTTCTTGCCCTAGCTATTGAGAATGTTGCCGATGATCTACTGTCAAAACTATTTACGAGGAAATCAACCTGGGACAACAGCACAGAAGAATCAATAAAATTATTTATTAATTTAAAAAGAAAACCGCCACTAGCTCTCTCCCTGCGTATACCAAAAGAATCAAAATTGTGCCTAGCAAGCAGACCCTCATACGTCGAACCAAAGACAGGATAATGTCCATCAATCCTGTAGGATAAATATTTGAGGAACCTCTTTAAGTATATACATATTACAACAATTTATATGTCTGTCAAAATGACTCAGATAAGCGTCGAAAAGTATTGGTCCAGAAATAGAACCTTGTGGAATTCATGCGTAACTACCACAGGGTATTGATATGCCAAAAGATTTTAACACACTAGGAATGGTCTGTTTGTTAGCTAACAGAGCGTTCTTTCCGCGTTCTCATCAAAGCCAATGTAACCCATGAAAATTAATGACAATTAGTGTTTCCTGCTATATCATCGTTAATTAGAATTGTGCAAATTAACTAAAAATTACTGCGTTGAAGAAAGACTCGAATTTGTATAAGTCGTTTGCTAGACGGCTACCTTACCAATTAGGCATTATGAAACAGACTTATACTACGCAGTTAGGTTTTGATGTTAATAATTATATATAAATATATAATTAAACGCTTTCTGCATTGAAACAGGACTCGAAATTGTATCTATCGTTTGCTAGAAGGTTGCCACCAATTAGCATAATGCAGATGTTTTGTCCATACTACTAATACCAGTTTTTCTATAGTTGATGTTCAGTGCATTAAAACTAAGAATAGAAAATTGAGTATCCCATACGCTTCCTGCGCTGATTTTAAGTCACAGTAAAATGAAGAAACTCTTAACATTGGTGATTTTCCAGCAGAAATTCAATTTTTGAAATCTCAGTGTTATGCCTTGGCATCACCTTCTACCGTAGCAGGTTTAAATCCGTTGCATACGAAAAGAAGGCCAGGAAATTAATGAACACGAGAAACGCAAAAATAATTTAATTATTTTTAATATTAGTGAATCAAATAGTGGAGGCAAGATCTATCAAGTTGCAGCTGATGTCTTGGTTAAGGAGAGTTTTGAGCATCTACATAACTGAATTACTAAATATGGTCCATTCAATCTGCTTTGGAAAAGATCTTTTAGAATTAACCTTCGTGGTTCCAATGAGGTTCGAATGGTATAGATGGCGAGCAAGAGGTTGATGACCATTGAGCAATTTAAATCTTCGAATATGAAATACCAAGAATATGAAATGTGGTACTTACAAACACTTTTTTTTAATTTACTTTTTATTTGAATAAAAAATATACAAGTATAAATGAGAAAAATACATGTCTGAAACTTCTATATATGTACATATAATAGTATCAGTGTACCAATAGATAATATAAATATACAAATTGTAATGCAAGTTGGCATAAAAATACAATCGATTACATTAAACATTTATTAGTACAAAGTGTGTACCTATATATTTTGATATTCTATTTGAATAAAAAAAATCAAAAGGAAACAGCTTATGGTTCTATTGGTGTGTATGCTAGTGGGTCTTCAAGAGCTGAGGACAAGCCGAAAGCTAGGAAAATACACAAAGCCTGAAACAAATAATAAAGATTGGTATAAATACAAGTTCATATTGAGGAAATGAGGAATGCAACGTACAATAATGTAATTTTCCGCGAGTCTAACAGTCTAATAGTATAGTACATAAGTATGTACATTTCAAAGCATTCTTTTATATTTTCCGTGTTCTTTTAAAAAAAGGACAAAGTTACAACAAACGGACGCTCAAATGCTGAATTATTTTCTGAATATTTTGTATCCAATTATAGTGATGTGTACAATCAATGCGCTGGTGTCCATTCTTGACTTTGGTCGTAGGTTCTTCATAGATCCAAAAACTTTAGGCAGGCACTGTTCAGTATACCACTTAGCTGTGACTGTCTTCTGTGTGTCCAAAACGACGCGTTCCACAATTCCACTCGATTTTAAAAATACATCATTTTCTTCTTTACAGATCGGGATTTTCTGACAACTACGAGTGTGTCCTCGTCATCAAAGACCCAAACTTTGTTTTGAGCTTTGGTCGGCACATCGTAATAATACAGCCAAGTCTCGTTACCTGTCACGATGTTGTTCACATATCGAGATTGTCCCTTATTAAACGTTTTTAGCATCTCCCGGCACCAAGTCACTCGTCGTATCATCTGCTCTTTAGTCAGTCGATGCGGCACACAGAGAGAACAAAGTTTCTTCACGTGCAAATGATCGTGCAGAATCGAACGAATTGCTGGTGCTTTTAGGCCTGAAGTACCCTCTATCTGTTGGTAGGGCACTCGTCAAGCATTTTCCTCACAGTAGTAACGTTTTCCTCTGTAACTGACGTTCGTAGCCTTCCCGGCCTCCCAGCATCCTCCACAGTTAAATTTCCCCTTTGGAATTGTCTATACCACCTGGATATTGTTGTGCGATGTGGACAAACATCACCTAGTGCAAGAGTCATTTCTTTGACACTGGTCTATGTTTAAACCACGCACGAAATTATAACGCAAAACTGCCTTCATCTTATTTCGTAACCACGATGCCATCGCAAGTATTTTACACTCTCACTGCTAATGAATAACTGAGCCCATCGACATGGCGCGGCGGCTACTATGCGCGTATGTACGTGTCTCAAGATGCAGTAACAAACAGTTTCCTACGATTCATTGTTGCGTCATATTCCAAAACTTTCCTAGTACCCCTACGTAATCCTATAAGATTGGGTTCTAATTCCTTTCTACTATAATTGGATTTATACATAAAGTACATATGAGCACTCCAAGAACATCTTCCAGTGGCGAAAAAATTTATCGCAAATAAGCATACACAGTTGGCGGTAGCTTAAGCAGAACTCTTTAAGAATTGATATACATTTATGCGGATATTGATACTATAATAATTATATGTAAATATATGTATAGTGTATATAATATTTATTCAATTACATTTTATTTTTAGAAAGGAATTTTAAGTTTAATGTATGTAAATGTTTTTAATTTATTTTAATAAATGTATTAAAAGTTTACAAGGTTTTTATTTAGAAATGCAAGCATACCAACCTATTAAAAAGAGAATAATGTAATGTTTTATTGATTACAAATAAAAGAATTGCACCAATAAATTAATATTCTGACCACAATCAGCACATTATCGCGTTTTATTTACAAAGATTCCAAACTATAAACAAACAAGTTCTGGCTATATATCTCAATAGTAAAGGCTTTTAACGAAACATTTTTAAGGCAAATTGTTAATGAATCGTTCTCCGAAAATTCTCTTAAATTGGTTTAGGCGTTGTATGCTGTACAAAGCAAACGTAAAATGTAACAAGGAAATTTCCTAGTTAAACATTTTGTTGTTTTCAACATCACATTGGTGGAATTCAAAAAAATAGGAATTGTCATTAATTACACATATTAAATTATTGATTTTGATGTTGCACTTTTTTTCTGCAGCAATATTGACTTTACTAAAACTAAAAAATGTACATATTCTGGATGCAGCGTTTGCCCTTTTCTGAAGAATGGAAATTTTATACTTTTGAGAAATTACGGACCAATGTCTATTCTTTATATTTTATTCAAAAATACGCGAATTATTGCTTTGTAGGTGTCTGTACAATTATGTTAATTTTTTTCTCCAATAGATAGATAGATTTATCCCCAAAGTTTGTACAAGCTGTCAATACAAACAACACTAAAATATTGTAATAAATATGTATATTGTATGTACCTTTTGATGTAATATTTGTGTGGTTAAAATGTTCCTTGAATGGAGTTATCGCATTTGTGGAAGAAGTATTACTGTACATGTCTCTTGATCTGGTCTGAATGCTTTCGTAATTCACTACGAAGCTTTGTTCTATGCGAATACTTTACTTGTGATACATAGTACTGTTTGTACTTCATCCATTACTTTCATTTGCTCTACTAATGCTAATGAAGTATTTTGCAAGGTTTTTATGGCATTTGCTAGTACAAAGTAATTCCTATGAGTAAGTTTGTAAATCTGCGTGAATACCAGAACTATTAAATTTTATCTGGCCTTTTTTGACGGCTATTGATTCTTTTAGGTTGAACTGTAATACTAAAGATTTTATTGCGTGAAAATTTTTTGAATAATGGGAAACTATTGGGTTGGCAACTAAGTACTTTCGGTTTTTACTGATAGAGAGCGTTGCTTTATTTTTTGTATAACGTATGTTAGTGCTGTATTTTACCGTTTGTTGCGTGATACTAGTCACATACCGTTTTCAATTTTGGAAAAGGTGGAAGTCCGAAGGGGCTAAATCCGGCGAATAAGGCGCATGCGATACTAAATGGAAATGCAACTCGTGGATTTTGGACACCGCAACTGTGCTGGTATGCGAGGGAGCGTTGTCTTGGTGAAACAGAATCTTTTTCTTTGCCATTCCTGGCCGTCTAACACGAATCTCAACACTTAATTTTTGTAGAAGTTCTGCATAATATTGTCCGTTTATTGGGGCACCTTTCTGAAGGCAATCAATGAGTAAAATGCCCTTTGAATCCCAAAAAATTGATGCCATCACCTTGTTTGCCGATAAAGTGGTTTTTGCTTTCTTTGGAGGTTCAGACCCCGTTCCAACCATTGTTTTGACTGTTGTTTAGTTTCGGGTGTACCATAGTGTATCCAAGCAACATCGCAAGTAACAAATCGCCTACAAAAATCAACCCGATTCCGCTTATAAAGGTCCAAACACTCATTGGAAATGCGCAAACGAGTGAACTTTTGATCAGTCGTAAGCAATCGCGGCACCCATCTTGCCGAAAGCTTGAAAGGCCCAATTCTTTCCTTAAAATTTGGTGTACGCGTTTTGTTGAAATGTTTACCATGACTGCTGTCTCTCTCACATTGAGTTGTCGATCTTGCGTAATAACATTATGGATTTTTATAATCATTTCCTTAGAAGTCATGATTTTGGGCGCTCCAGAGCGCGCTTCATCAACACGGCTTGTTCTACCACGTTTAAATTCATTTACCCATCTACTTATTGTGGCGGATGATGGAGTAGATTCACCTAATGTTTCCCGTAACTCATCTTTTATTGGGTTGGCAACTAAGTACTTTCGGTTTTTATTGATAGAGAGCGTTGCTTTATTTTTTGTATAACGTATGTTAGTGCTGTACTTTACCGTTTCTCGCGTGATACTAGTCACATTGACGTAACTTCAGAAGCAAGTAGTGCGTGATTTTTATTAAAACTATTAGTTGTGGGTTAATTTTAAATGGAGTGCAGAAACGAACATTTTCGACATATTTTACTATTTTATTTCCGTAAAGGAAAGAAAGCTGCTGCGGCTCACAAAAAGATATGTGAAGTTTATGGTCCTAATTGCTTAACAAAAAATTCCGTTCTGGAAATTTTTCCCTCAAAGATGAGCAACGTTCTGGTCGGCCTACTGAAGTTGATGATGACCAAATCAAAGTCATAATTGAAGAGGATCGTCATATAACTGTTCGAGAGGTTGCGGAGAGGCTACATGTATCGCACACAACAATTGAAAAACATTTAAAATGTCTTGGGCTAGTTAAGAAGCTTGATATTTGGGTACCTCACGAATTTAAAGAAATTCATTTAACACAAAGAATCAACTTTTGCGATATGCACCTTAGACGAAATGAAACCGACCCTTTCTTAAAAAGAATCATCACTAGTGATGAAAAATGGGTCGTGTACAGTAACATAGTTCGAAAACGATCATGGAGCAAACACAATAAACCAGCTCAAACCCCATCGAAAGCTGAATTGCATCCAAAAAAGATCATGCTGTCAGTTTGGTGGGGTTACAAAGGTGTTGTGTTTTTTGAGTTGCTTCCAAGGAACCAAACGATCGATTCTGATGTTTACTGTCAACAATTAATAAAACTGGATGAAGCAATCAAAGAAAAACGGCCAGAATTGTCAAATCGGAAAGGTGTAGTTTTCCACCAAGATAATGCAAGGCCTCACACAACTTTGGCAACTCGTGGGAAACTATTGGAGCTTGGCTGGGAAGTAATGCCACGTCTCCCATACAGCCCTGATCTAGCACCATCTGATTACCATTTATTTCGAAATTTGCAGAATTCTTTGAATGGTAAAACTTTCACAAATGACGATGACCTTCACTCGCACCTGGTTCAGTTTTTTTGCTGATAAGGACCAGAAATTTTATGAGCGCGGAATCATGCAGCTGAAAGAAAGATGGCAAAAGGTCATTGAGCAAAATGGAAAATATATAATTGATTAAAAACTATTCTTTGTTTAAAAAAAAGTGTTTTATTTTATACTACAAAACCGAAAGTACTTAGTTGCTAACCCAATACTTCTAACCACGTGCTCCTGCGTGTAAGAATTGGGCAGGATGGTTTCTCGTATACTAGGACAGTGCGAAATTCATGTATGCGTTTCGGAGATTTCAGAAAAACTTTTCGCTGCTACTTATTAAACCATCCATAACTGAGTAATTTTTTCGAGTAATTTCTGCGATCAGATGTAATGCATGTAACAGGCTCTTTACATGTACATAGTAGTGTAAATGTACTCGTTTTTGTTGCGCGCAGAAAGTAAATAATTTCTCTACGTTCCAGTGTTTGGCAATATGTACTCTGGATTGTATGTGCTCCAAAATCTACGGAACGGTTTCTTCTCCATTGTCCTAAATGGTATATTATAAGCCGTCAATATATAAATTAAATTAAATACAAATTCCTTTTAAGATGTTGAATAACATTCTGTATGTTTGTGTTTTTGTGTGTTTACGTATCTAAAGCAGTCTCTTTTCTTTTTAAATCTGGAAATTGACTGATGAATTTATTTACACTCTCCAAGCACAACAGCCTGTTATTATTCCGTTTTGCATTCATAATTACCCTAGAATGCAATATCGAATACTGATCGTTATCAACACATTAAAAACCCGTATGTACTAAACTTACTACGTTCTACAACACACCTAATATACGTCTGTGACGACCTTGACTAGCCGTAGACAACCGTACCACCTTCTCCCGCCGCTCATGCATGACATCTAAATATTCCCACTTAAATAATAACTATAACGTAATCTTTCTTTACTTTACTTCGGCAAACTTTAGTTTTATTCGTAAAATTATTTTCCTTACGCTTAACATCTACATTCGCGATTTCTTGACATTAATTACACATTCTACAAGAGATTTTTAAAACTACATTCCGCAATTAACGTGTTAAGAATGCAATAAGTGTGTTCTTTCGCTTTCAACGTACCTGAATTCCAATATAAATACAAGACACAACGCCAGAGCTAATCGAGGTTTGCTGTGGGTCACTAATGAAACCAACTATACCTAATACTATTTGCAAAACCATAAGAACCAGTAAAATCCATGCATACTTGAAACACAAAATTAAGATAATTTTAGAAAACATTAATATCGTTTTTGATTCTCACTTACAATTTTTAATTTGGTTATTTTCCTTTTATAGGCTCCCAGAAATCCTAAATAATTCAAGAGAAAGCTTAGTATTGCCATCACAATAACAATTGCAGAAAGTATTGCAGCACCTAAGGTGATAAGCCATATACCTATAAGTAGCCAAATTACTGCTCCGACCTAAAAAAGAAAATATCTTCATTTCAGAAAACAACTAATATTTTATAAAATGAGAAATTTAAAAAAGTTAATTTAACATTATTTTTTAGCTTCAATATATTTGTGAACAAGTACCATATCTGGAGGACTACTGTATTTTAAGCAGATAACTCGGATATGTATTAGTATGAAATAAAACTCTAGACAGACAAAATACGAACCACTTAACTTTAAGCTTGAAAAAAAATATAATATAAATATGCAATATTTCATAAAACATGCATCAAGTTGAAAAAGTATACAAAATATGCATTCTTTTGGCTTCTATTAATAAAAACATATCACATAAATCCAAAAAGTTAAAATTTTATTGATATATGTTTCAACAACAAATATAAATTGTACATATAATCCGAGCTTTAATCATGAGGTATGAATTACGGAGAAGTGAGTAATCTTACATTCAACATAGATATGTAAATTACAGTTTATATTTTGTTAATGAACATTTGTTAATTTGGAATCTATTTTTTACTCTATGGAGATCGCCATTCGCATTAGCAATAGACGCTATAGTCATTGTGATAAAGGTGTCCCAAAATTAATGCAAGATTTAAATTAAATAGAAAACACAGTTTTTAGTCTTTTGATTGTTTTTTTTATTGAATCATAAAGTACATAGGACAGGGTTATTTATGGAATAACACATCAGGCAAATGGCCTCCACGGCTTTGCATGCACATACGCACTCGAAATTTTCCATGATCATTATGCATAAATGTGTCTGAACTTCGTTGACGCAGCGTTGAATCTCCTCCTTTAATACACGGGTGGTTGTGGGCTTGTTGACATGGACCTGTGATTTCAAATAACCCCATCAAAAGAAATCTAATGGTGTTAAATCACACGTTCCAGGGGGCCAGTTCTGATCACCGAAACGAGAGAGTACACGACCTGGAAATGTCTCATGCAGTAATTGAATTGTTTCACGGGCTGTGTTCATGTTATTTCAAATAAAGAAATGTTAATACAAAAAGATGAAGAATGGAACAGTATAGCGCCGCAGCTAGAAAGATAAATTCATTCTCGACTTCAAGCAATTATAGATTCCAAGGGTTATCGAACAAAATATTGAATTTTTAATCACTAAAAGTTGGTATATGTATAAGCTTAAACGCACACTGCATGTGTGCGTTTAGGCTTTCAATGGTACAGATCGTGTGCGGAATTTGTTTTCGTACGGGTATTTTGCCGTAGTTATCCAGTTGCGACGCTGTTTAATTTTCTGCGGATGATGACGATTTAGTTGTCGAAATACGTATACAGAATACAAAAATTAATGTGGAAAGGGGTTACATATCAACCTTCAGTGATTACGTTAATCAAACACAGGCTCCGTCAAAATTACCTTCAAAATATTTAATGTTCTTTTACCCCTTCAAAATTATATTTATTTTAGTAGACTCTTTTGAGTTCTCTTTTAAAGGAGGCCATATATATTTGTATTACCAAATTTTTGATATAATATTTGCCTCTGTTGTCATATATCGGGTTTTTAAGAAACTTGCCTATTTGCATGTACATACAAAGGGTGCTAGGAAAGTTTTGCAATACAGCTTTGTTTATTTAATTTTTTCAAAGTAATTTCCTCTACACTCAATACATCTCTCTATCCTCCGAAACCAATCTTTAAACCTGTTCTGCCAAGTTTCACTATATTCTCTATACCTCCTGAATATCGTGCGATGTGGACAAACATCACCTAGTGCAAGAGTCATTTCTTCGAAGCACTGGTCTATGTTTAAACCACGCACGAAATTATAACGTAAAACTGTCCTTATCTCATTTCGTGACCACGATATCATCGCAAGCACTTTACACTCTCACTGCTAATGAATAACTGAGCCCATTGACATGGCGCTGGTGGCTATGCACGTATGAACATGTCCCAACATCCAGCAACAAGCAGCTTCCTGCGATTCATTGTTGCCTCATATTGCGAAACTTTCCTAGTACCCTTTGTATGTACGAGGGTAGTTTGACAAGTAGTGAGAATGGAAAAGAAAAACGAATTTTTTAAATACAAAATAATTTTTATTTTTCAATATATTCTCCAATACCCTTATGCCATCTCTAAAATGCGATTCCGGAAGGCTTGCAAAATATTCATCTACGAAGATGATAAGCTCGTCGTTTGATGAAAATTTCTTTCCACCTAGTGCCGTTTTCAATTTTGGAAAAAGGTGGAAGTCGGAAGGGGCTAGATCCGGCGAATAAGGCGCATACGGTACTAATTGGAAATGCAACTCGTGGATTGGCATGCGAGGGAGCGTTGTCTTGGTGAAACAGAATCTTTTCCTTTGTCATTTCTGGCCGTTTAGCACGAATCTCAACATTTAATTTTTGTAGAAGTTCTGCATAATATTGTCCGTTTATTGTTGCACCTTTCTGAAGGTAATCAATGAGCAAAATGCCCTTTGAATCCCAAAAAATTGATGCCATCACCTTGTCTGCCGATAAAGTGGTTTTCGCTTTCTTTGGAGGTTCAGACCCCGTTCCAACCATTGTTTTGACTGTTGTTTAGTTTCGGGTGTACCATAGTGTATCCAAGTAACATCGCAAGTAACAAATCGCCTACAAAAATCAACCCGATTCCGCTTATAGAGGTCCAAACACTCATTGGAAATGCGCAAACGAGTGAACTTTTGATCAGTCGTAAGCAATCGCGGCACCCATCTTGCCGAAAACTTGAAAGGCCCAATTCTTTCGTTAAAATTTGGTGTACGCGTTCTGTTGAAATGTTTACCATGTCTGCTATCTCTCTCACTTTGATTCGTCGATCTTGCGTAATAATATTATGGATTTTTATAATCATTTCCTTAGATGTCACGATTTTGGGTGCTCCAGAGCGCGCTTCATCAACACAGCTTGTTCTACCACGTTTAAATTCATTTACCCATCTACTTATTGTGGAGGATGATGGAGCAGATTCACCTAATGTTTCCCGTAACTCATCTTTGATACCGAAGTAGCTTTCATACTCTTAATTACGAAGTATTTAATCACCGCACGATACTCTGCTTTTTCCATTTTAACCAAATGACGTGTTGCTTCTTTTTCAATCGGCTGTCAAAAATAAACTAATCAACCGATTTATCTAAATATCAGAATGTAAACATATAAATAGGCAGTCTAAATTACAGTGCATTTGTTTTACCAATTAGAGCACCACCTATGTGTCATTCTCACTACTTGTCAAACTATCTTCGTATGTAGTGTCCTGTCCCATCGACTTTTAATAAAATTCTCTCTCTAACGATAGAGAATGGACGAACAATTTACTGAGGTAGCTGTGTGTATAAATAGAATCTTGATATTTTGAGAAAAAAGGAAATGTTTCATATTTAATTAAAATCAAGATCTAAATAAGGCAAGTACATACCATATATATTATATTTAGCGCCATTAGTAAATATCTTCCGTGTTCATCGAAGAAACTCATGTTTACTTTCTTGTAATTCACAACTGCACTGTATATGTTTTGTTGAACCGTATACGCCCAAAATATAATGAGTTCTTATCTGTTTGCATTGCGTCTAAGTATGTACAATGATAACTGTGATAACCGATGTAATGTATTTGTCATTTTATTACCGATGTAGGTGAAAACACCATCTATTCAGGAAAACAATTAACTCATGTGGCTTACACTTGACAAAAATCCATAACAAAATTAGACACAAAAACTCAGTTGTGTGATTTTCATAAAATATACGTATTAGAAAATAGAATAGTAACAATTGTTTCACCAACACTGCGACTTCTTCAGACTTAAAGGTAAATTTAGCACAAATTGAATATATTTTAGTGAACTAAATTATTTTCAGGGGTGCAGTGATATACAATTATGATGAAATAAGTTTAACAATTATTCAAATCTACTTGGTTATTTAATAGATTATTACATTTTTATGTCTATTCATTTCTATAGTTTCCAGTGGTGATAACTTTATCCCTTTATTTTCCGAATTTAGAATGGCGAACTCTGAATTAAATAAAAGATTACAAGTATTTATGATAAATGTATTGTATAGTTGGAATCATTTTTGTTATGATTGAATATCAGAACACAAAAGAAGTTTTAACAACACAAGTGAGTTTTTATGCTTTTTATTCAAAGTATCAATATTAAGTTTCTGTATACATTAAAACAATAAACGAACAGTAGTATCATATAACCTTTTTTTATGCGGTTATAATACTATAAGAGAAGAGGTCACAGCTTTTTCTTCACTTTTCTAAAAAATAAAGATTGGCAAATTTGCAGAAAACGACTTCACGAAAACATTTGAGACTATCGACTATAGTAAGTGTACCAAAATGATTGTGACCTATCTAAGTTTTGGTGAATTTTAGTTCATTCTATTTGTCGTCGTGTATTATTTGTTTTTATTATAGTATGTTATACTGTGACTAGAACAATCGATCCAGCCCGGTCAACAATAATGGTTTAATTTTTTATGAGTTAAAAGTGTCAACTTCAAGCGTAAAAGGACATCAATCTGTATTCATATATAAAACTTAGTGTGTCCAAATTACTTCAGATAACAACTACGCACGTGTACGTTGGTTGTTAAATATTATGTGTGTATTAGTATTAATCAGTACACCACTGGATTATATCGCTGAGAATTCGTTAAACAAAGAACAAACTGTTTCCAGGTACAATTAATTAAAAAGAAAGGTGATGTTACAATCTTGTCGATAGTAATAAAAATGGGCGGCTCGCAAAACAATCGACTCAGAAAGCTTTAGTTTACCTGGGCAGCAATAGAGCGGTGGCCAGCTAACTGGCGGTCCACAAAGCTAAATAATCGCAGAATGGTGTTAAAATGAAAGGGTGCAAAGAGCAAATAATAGCACAGGAAATGTCTCTTAGATTTATTAACCCGGTAAGTTGTCTGAGATTTCTCCTAATGATGTTTAGCAATACAAAAGAACACTCAGTATAATAGACTAATTCTTTATTTAATACAAATCGGCAGGCAAACAGGTACACTAGACAACGGTGATATAATTTAGAGGTAAAACAGCTACTAAAAAAATGATCAAATTTGAATACGTAAACAATAAAGACAAATCTCGACACAAATGCATAAATACAAGCTATTTTTATATTAATAAAAGAATATATATTTATATATTACAAGAATTATATAAAGTCAGACTTCACATTATTATTACACTCTTAGTACAAAACAACAAACAAATTTAGGCTGAGATTTAAACTGATCAAAAACAACATTAATAAATTAATACACTAAAATTGTGTATTCTCGTCTGAGTTAACACTTTCTAATCTTCTATAGGGCAATCGGCGGGGACATGTTTTCTATCGTTTTCTACTGTACCTTAAACGGGGATGTTCATATGCAACTGAAGGTTAAATTCAAAAGTAATAAATTACAAGAAAATAACAAGAAAGGCAAAATAATAAAAAAACCTAGAAGGATAAATAACAGCAAAATACGTAAATGTATATGACGTCAATACAATAAACATACCTCAGGTCTTGGTCGAGTTTACATATAGATAAACGGGTAGCTGTTATATATATACAAACATCCAGCCAATGACTAATAAATCAAGTCACGAAAAGAATTTACTTTAGCAAACACTTCGCTCTACGGTTAGCGCCGCAGAAGCATGAATAAGACTCGCACTAACATACGTATCTATACTGACTGTAGATGAAGGAATGATAGCTAGATCACATCGATATACATAAGTAAATCGCAAAAACTGAGAACCAGATAAGGAGCTTAATTTCCCACGGTTTTAAAATACATTGACAAACATTAAATTTGAAAACTAAAATATTAACAAAATGAAATGGTTTGCAAGAAGTATTCAAATGTATACGAAAATAAAGCTAATACAAAAATACGATTAATCGGAAATCGAGTGGTGCACAAATTCATGATCCTGAGAAACAAGAGTAATTTGGGAACAATCAATAATGAAGTAAGCATAATTTAAATATTATATTCAATAAAACTTTGATATATTTGATTAATTTCAAGATTGTATATTATATATATTGGGTCTGGGAAAAAGTTCGTGGCGTTTTTTCAGTAAAATTCAACTGGTCCCCGCATGGCGCGTGGACGAATTCATTTAAACCGAATATGCTCCATTATTATCGACAATGTTTCGCCATTTTTTTGGTAGATCCATGATCCCATCGGTGAAAAACTTCTGTGGTTTCTGGTCGAAAAACTGAATCAAGTAGTTTTCACAGGCTTCTTTTGAAACCAACTTAATTCCATTGAGAGAGTTCTGCAGAGATCGAAACAGATGATCGTCAGAGGGTGCTATATCCGGACTGTAAGGTGGGTGCATCAAAACTTCCCAACCAAACTCTCTCAATTTTTGACGGGTCATCAAAGAAGTGTGTGGTCGGGCGTTGTCATGATGGAAGATAACAGCTTTCCTATTAATCAATTCGGGCCGTTTTCTTTCAATCGCCTGGCGTAATCTCTCTAGTTGTGCACAGTAGAGTTGAGAATCAATCGTCTGACCAGTTGGAAGTAGCTCGTAGTGGACGATTCCCCTCCAGTCCCACCATACACACAGCATCACTTTTTTTGGCGTCAATGTTGGCTTAGCGAACGCTTGTGACGGCTCACCATCCTTTATCCACGATCTTTTACGCTTCCCATTATCGTACGTAATCCATTTTTCATCTCCGGTTATTAAACGTTTCAGAAACGGCTCGATTTCATTCCGTTTCAGCAGCGCATCGCAGATGTTAATTCGGTCCATCATGTTTTTCACGCTCAACTCATGAGGAACCCATACGTCAAGCTTTTTTTTGTAACCAGCTTTGTGTAAATGGTTCAAAACAGTTTTGTGGTCAATGCCTAGTTCCATGCCAATATCGACACTGCTGATATGCTTATCTTGTTGGACTTTTTCAAGAATTTCATCAGATTTTTCAGTGATTGGACGACCGGAGCGTGACTCATCTTTCACATTGAAATTTCCAGAACGAAAGCGAGCGAACCATTTCCGCGCAACAGATTTCGATAAAGTACCTTCACCGTACACAGCACAAATTTTATCACAAGCCTGCGCAGCGTTCTTCCCCTTATCATAATAATATTGCAGAATATAGCGAAATTTCTCATTATTCTTCTCCATTTTCAAGTGCGAATAACTTTCCAACCACTGCACCGATTACAATGTTTTACGCTCAAACTAACGTTCGGAAGGTCATCTAAAAAACGAGCCGTCGGTGGTGTCGCTGTGACTTGTTGTTCTTTAGTTATCGGCAACCAATGCCATCTATCGGGAAAAACGCCACGAACTTTTTCCCAGACCCAATACAAAGGGTACTAGGAAAGTTTTGTAATACAGCTTTGTTTATTTAATTTTTTTCAAAGTAATTTCCTCTACACTCAATACACCTCTCCATCCTCCGAAGCCAATCTTTAAACCAGTTCTGCCAAGTTTCACTAGAGAGTAAAGCACACTCGTTGTCCCAAGCCCGCAGAAGGTCCTCGTCACTGGAAAACCGCCTCCCTTTAAGCTTCATTTTCACATGCGGAAACAGTCAAATATTCGGTGCAGGCTTTGGCGCGGTGAGCAGGAGCATTATGGTGATGGAGGAACCAGGTGTCCATTCTTGACTTTGGCCGCAGGTTCTTCATAGATCCAATGACTTTAGGCAGGCACTGTTCAGTATACCACTATTCTTCTTTACAGATCCGGATTTTCTGACAACTACGGGTATGTCATCATCAAAGACCCAAACTTTGTTTTGAGCTTTGGTCGGCACATCGTAATAGTGCAGCCAAGTTTCGTCACCTGTCACGATGTTGTTCACATACCGAGATTGTCCCTTAATAAACTTTTTTAGCATCTACCGGCACCAAGTCACACGCCGTGTCATCTGCTCTTCAGTCAGTCGATGTGACACCCATTGAGAACAAAGTTTCTTCACGTACAAATGATCATGCAGTATCGAACGAATTGCTGGTGCATTTAGGCCTAAAGTACCCTCTATCGGTTGGTAGGTCACTCGCCAAGTATTTTCCTCACAGTAGTAACGTTTTCCTCCGTAACTGACGTTCGTGTCCTTCCCGGCCTCTCAGCATCCTCCACAGTTAAATTTCCCCTTTGGAATTCTCTATACCACTTGAATATCGTTGTGCGATGTGAGCAAACATCACTAAGTGCAAGTTATTTCTTCGAAGCACTGGCCTATGTTTAAACCACGTACGAAATTATAACGCAAAACTGCCCTTATCTCATCTCGTGACCATGATGCCATCGCAAGCACTTTACACTCTCACTGTTAATGAATAACTGAGCTCATCGAGATAGCGCGGCGGCTACTATGCACGTATGAGCATATCTCAACATGTAGCAACAAGCAGCTTCCTACGATTCATTGTTGCGTCATATTGCAAAACTTTCCTAGTACCCTTCGTAGTATCAGTATCACTTTTATACATATAACAATATATATATATAAATGAAAAAGGACATCTCTGAAACTTCTATATATAATGGTATCATTATACAAATAGATAGTAGATATAAATATACAAATTGTAAAGCAAGTTAGCATAAGAATACAACACATTACTTTAAAAATTTATTAGTATAAAGTGTTTACATATTTTGATTTGCACTTGATTAAAAAATATTAAAAGCAATCTGTTTATTGTTCTACATTTGTGTATACTACTGGTTCTTCAGCGTTTTCTGCGAGATTTGAGGACAAGGCGAAAGCTAGAATAACACACAAAACCTGAAACAAATAATAAAGGTTAGTATAAATAACTGTATTGAGAAAATGACGAATACAACGTGCAACAATATCATTTTCCGCGAGTCTAACAGTTTAATAGTGCAGCATATAAGCATACGGGCTTCAAAATTTGTTTTATATTTTCCGTGCTTTATTAAAAATATGTATCCAATTTTGGTGCTGTGTATATTCAATGCACTGGTGTTGAGTAAAAGTATCCTGACTACTACAACTTTTTGGGAGGTTACAGTCCTTGTTGCTTTATCAGGTTTGAAAATAAAAAAGAATCAAGGAACTGATGGGATACTACTTGTATCTTTGGTAATATGTCCTCATACGTTAAGTTCTCCTCTTTGCATCATATGTGTCGGTCGCTAAAGGCGGGTTTCCACAGGAGTGGAGGAAAACATATATGTTGCCAATTTTTGAAACTGAGACGACTAACCAGGCGAAAAATTACAGCTTTGTGTCTACCTTGTCTACGTTGGTCAAGGTCTTTATGTCGCTTGTGTAATTTTTTTTTTGTTTTTGAAATACAAACCCCCTCTCGAACGCAGGTAGGTTTGTTGTAACGAAAAAGGTTATACAGAATATATCCATGGTGTTTTGGATCGACGTGTTCAGGCCTTAGCAAAGCCTTTGACGAAATTGGGATGCATGGCGACATGTTTGGTTGGTTTACTTCTTATATATTGAGTCGGTCACAAGCAGTTAAAACAAATGTCCTTTTTCATCTAGGGTAGACGTATAGTCTAGAAATTCCCAAAATTGTTAGTGTTTTTCAGTTTTGTGAATTTTTAGCATATGCTGATTACGTGCGGTTATTTTGCGAAAAATTTTTGCTATTGAAGATTGAAAAAAGGTAAATGAGTAGAAACTTGGATACTAATAAATAATTTTTTGAAAGTATCAATTTTTATAAATAATGTAATTTTTACAAGTCACATTCTCTTTGCCAAAGGTGATCTTCAGTGATGAATCTCGAATCCAGGCAAAGACGGAACTGTTAATTTCGTTAAATGAAAACCAAGGAATGAACATCCACTATTATGATCTGGTCACAACTTCCGATGGCACCGAACCTCTGTATTTTGTGGAAAGCACCGAGAATCAAGTGCGGTATGGTATAGAAAAATTTCTCAAACTTTCTGCCTTTCTTAAACTCACTAAATGAAGAAGGACTTGTACACCTGGACACGGAATAGAGCACCGTAGCGTACAGCGAAATCAATGAAAACTCTATTTAAAAAGAATAACATACCACTTTTGCCCCTGGTCAGAACACCCACCTGATTTAAATTCGATCGAAAATATATGGAGCATGATGAAAAGGTTTACGGACTCAGCCCCGAATCCAGTAATAGCAGTTCTAAAAAATGAACACAAAACTACAATAAATGGTAAAAACTTATTTCCTATTCCAGTATGCCAGATAGAATCAATACAGTTATTAAAATCAAAGGAGGATTTGCAAATATTAATGTAAAATCTTCTGTAAAGCATACATAAACAATTCGTGTTAGTAATATATTTTTATTTTATTTCTTACAAATTTAAAAAAATATCAAACAAAAGGTGACTCTAATTCAATTGCCAGGTACTGTATAGACTCCTAACTTAATTCTATTTTGGGCTTTGTCTATTTTAATGCATTTGGTAAAAGAATTAATAGTTCTAAATGTAACTTGTTCATTTCGTTTTTTAAGAAATGTAATTATATATGTATATATACATTACAGGTCATAAGTAAGGAATCACTTATCATAAATAAAACACTTGTATTTTAGACACATCCCTTAGACTTTTACCTGTTTTGGTGAGAATAATTGAAATAACAGTTGTAAATGTAATTCTGAGAAGGATTATTCGGATTATTATTATTATAAATTAGATAAATATATTTGTTTCTGAAAAATATTGTAAATCCTTTTAATAGTTTTATGGCGTCTATTTAATAGAAATATTTTATATACCCCAATATATTTAATAGGGTTTACAACACAATATTATTATAATGGTATTAGGAAGTCATAGTAAACTATTTAGCAATTTAAAAATTAGTTTTCGTGCAGCATTTGTCCGAGTAAGTTGCAATACGAGTATTTGAGAACAGGCGTAAAAGTAACTTATAAAAATGCCGAAAAGAAAGGAACTTAGCGCAGAAACTCGTAGTTCTATAATAACGCTACATGGTGAAAATTTTCACTGCGGCAAATAGCCCAAAACTTAAATTTATCTTATCACGCAGTGCAAGGAAGAGTGAAACGATATTCACAAAGTGGATCATTACAACCAATAAAACGTTGCGGAAGGCCAAGGGTAACTACCAGACAAGAGGATTTGCGCCTAAAAATACTATCAAAACGAAATAGGCGCCTCACAGCTCATCAACTTCGAGCAGAGCTGAATGAAGGCCGTCGAAAGTCGGTGTCACTGACTACTGTAAAACGACGTTTGACAAAGGCGGGATTACATGGGCGTATTGCAGCTCGAAAACCATTATTGAATCCACGAAATCGTAAAAAACGGTTACAATGGGCCCAGGACCGTCAACACTGAGACATGGAAATGTGGAAGCAGGTGTTATGGACAGATGAGTCAAAGTTCCAAATGTTTGGTAGTAACCGACGAGTTTTCGTTCGAAGACAAGTGGGTGAAAGGATGTTACCCGAATGTGTAGTGCCAACTGTTAAGCACGGGGGAGGTTCTGTGCTTGTTTGGAGATCCTTTTCCTTTGATGGTGTCGGAGATTTGTACCGCATTGAAGGGATTTAAAAAAAAGTGGGGTACCTGAAGATTTTGGAGGAACATGCATTTCCGTCTGGATTAAGGTTAATTGGTGAAGGTTTTCACCTACAACAAGATAATGATCCCAAACACACTTCCCAACTTTGTAAAAACTATGTGAATCTAAAAGAGGAGGAAGGGGTGCTGATAAATATGATTTGGCCACCACAATCACCCGATCTCAACCCTATCGAATTACTGTGGGATGAATTAGATAGAAACGTGAGAGAAAGCTGTCCACAATCGCAGAAACAGCTTTGGGAGCAACTTACAAGGGTGTGGAATAATTTACCAATGAATACGCTCCAAAAAACTTGTATCGCGGTTGCCTAATATTTGTAAAGAAATCATTAAGCGCAGAGGTGGATACTTCGATGAAAGTCGAATATGATAAGAAATTCTACAGAATATGTTGAAATTATTTTATTTTATAAGGAAAACTGTTCATTTGTCTCGTAGATATAGTTTTGTAGATATATACGTTTTGTTTCACTAAGCGTGCATGTTTTTTTTTTAAATTTCATCTACTGATCCCTCACTTATGGCCTGTAGTGTATATATGCTCATCAGATCTTTACAATCCTATTATAGGACAACACAATGTCTAATTACATATGCTATGTCTTACAGTGAACACCAAATATACAAGGAACTAATTATATTAAATATTAATCCGTAATTGCATTTCATCCAAGTAATTACATATCATGCACAAGAACCCACCAACATATAAAGTACACACACACGAAACTACGAAACTACGAAAACGGTAAGTACACTGACGAAGTATTGTTGGTCATGGACTATAGTTCATATCTACAGCTGGTAAGTAGTTAAAGTAATTGCATATTCTGTAGACAGGCGATCCAACCAGTACATTTGTGCTTGGAATTGGCAGGCGAAAAGTGTTTGCTATTCTATTTGCTTATCTGGGAACCAGAAAGTTTATCTTTGACAGAATTTCAGGTGCGTCAATTCTATTGTGTAGATGATAATGAAATTTTATCATTGTGGTGTCTAGGGAGGTCTAATGGTTTTATGTTGAAGGTAGTTAGTAAATTAACATGACTATAGCCCCGAGTAGGATAGTTCCCAGATTGATGAAAGAAGAGGTACTTTAGAAAGCGCCTTTGCCTTTTGCCAATATAGTACTCAGAGGTCCAATGT
This sequence comes from Dermolepida albohirtum, assembly GCA_031893035.1. Taxonomy (NCBI): domain Eukaryota; kingdom Metazoa; phylum Arthropoda; class Insecta; order Coleoptera; family Scarabaeidae; genus Dermolepida; species Dermolepida albohirtum. The sequence goes on from JAVIWB010003635.1 coordinate 41,143, forward strand.
AAGACAAATTTTGATTATAAAGTATTGCACATAGAAAGCAAAGTACATAAATTAAACTTATTAGAAATTAATAAACCTAAAAAATTAAATAATTTAATAAATGAACAAACTGGTAAACGACTCACCGTTACTAAATTTCTGTAGGTAATAAATGTTTAATTGCCATGACCGTGCTTTTGATAGTCCAAATTATTGCTAATTGAAGTTTCTTACTTACTGTACACAGTATCATTCCCTTTGGATTTTACACTGTACGTCATAATTTAGTTTACTTTACTTCGATACTAACGTCGTATTTACAAGTAGTTCAGATTACATGATGAGCCCTGGAATTGGACAAAATACGTCGCAGTCATAGCTTTGTTGGCAAATAGTCGTTTACTATACAGACTTGTTCATTCTAGAATTAGATATGCGCTGTCCACAAGTGGAAAGAGTGCAGTTAGGTTAAAGCGCGCGAGAAAGGAGGATAGAATATCTCTCACTGGCAGTTTCGTTTTCTCCCACTTTTGTATTGCAAACAACTTCCCCTACTTTCTCGCGTGAACCTTCTTATTCTAGTAAACAAATATCTGAAGTAGTTGACGTAAAACCTCTAACAGTTCGTCGTATTCTACACTAGGATTTTTAAAAGTTTCTTTTAATTTTTTCATTGTTTGAAAATCTTTTTAATTTTTAGAATTTTCTATTTCATTTATTTCAAGAATATTTTATTAGTTTCACGCCAAACGGCAAAACATTTCAAGAAAATAGCCATGTTTGAAAATCTTTTTAATTTTTAGAATTTTCTATTTCATTTATTTCAAGAATATTTTATTAGTTTCACGCCAAACGGCAAAACATTTCAAGAAAATAGCCATGTTTGAAAATCTTTTTAATTTTTAGAATTTTCTATTTCATTTATTTCAAGAATATTTTATTAGTTTCATGTCAAACGGCAAAACATTTCAAGAAAATAGCCATGTTGCATTTTATTAAAAGATTCAAATAAAATGCATCAAATAATTTATACAATTCAAAAATGTAAGTACGTATTGTCAATGCATAATGATTTACAGCCCCGACCTACACACATCATGTCGCTGGTGAAGACTGATTTCAGACATTCTCACGCGTAACACACGAGAAAGTAGGGGAAGTTGTTTGCAATTCAAAAGTGGGAGAAAACGAACTGCCAGTGAGAGATATTCTATCCTCCTTTCTCGCGCGCTTTAACCTAACTACACTCTTTCCACTTGTGGACAGCGCATATCTAATTCTAGAATGAACAAGTCTGTATGTTTCGTAGTAGTTCGAACGCCAAAAATGCGGTCTATAAATGGTACGAAGCATTTAAATAGAATCAGCAATGTAAAATTCTTCACACCATTAATGGACTCTTATGTGTGACAACATTCTCTCATCAAACTATCTTAAGTCGTTCACAAATTTCTGATAATGTCAGGCCTTTGTTCGTAAGAAGTTTCAACGTTTGAATTCACTTTTGTTTCTCTTATAGTCGCTATCAAACATATCAACGCTGATACAGACAACCCAACTACCAAATAAAGTTGATGCTTCCTACCATGCATCATTTAATACAGTAGTTTCTAATCTTCTTGAACCACGGGGCGTGTTTTGGAATCAATTGTTATGAGGACCATTTAAGTCTATTTAAAATTAATGGTTGTTTTATAACTTCATTCAATTTTCTTCGACCACAGTTAAAGAAGCCGCTACATGGTAAAACAATTCTGTGTATTTATTCACTTATTGTTAGTTTCATAATTAATTTTCATTCAATAAAGGCTAAATCAATATTTAGTATGTAAAGATTCACCACAACGATACTTAATCTGTAAGGAGTTACTTTTTGAAATAACTTTCGAAAAATACCACACTAAATGAACAGATTCTTCATTATTTGACTTTAGCTTCTTCGTAAAATTTGTATGAATTAGATTTGTTTCACGCTTAACGCCTATATTTGCGATTTCTTGATTTTTATTACACATCCCATAAGAGATTTTTAAAACTAAATTCTGCGGTTAATAGGTTACGAATAGGCAATAACTACTATACTCTTTCTCTTTGAACACACCTGAACTCCAATACAAATAAATGACATAATAATCGGATATCGTTCGTCAGTTCTTGAAACCACAACTTCAACTAATATTGTAAAAGAGGCAATTACCAGTGAAATCCATGCATACTAGAAATACAAAATTGGGACAATTTTAGAAAACATAAATATCGTTTTTTGTTTTTACTTACTATTTTTAATTTACTTCTATTCCTTTGGTAAGCTCCGTGATATCCTATGTAATACAGAAGGAATTCTGGTATTGCGATCCCGTTAAGAAATAAAAAAACTGATGCATTTCCAGAGATGATAAACCAAAAACTTGAAAGTATTAAAAGTGCTGTGCTAGCCTAAAAAAAGAAAATACCATATTAAGAGGTGTAAATGAATATACAAACGCAAGTAAACAAATTTACCACTATTATTTAGCCCACACTCATCAAAACAATTAATGATAAGATATTTTAAAGAAAGTTGATTTAACATTATCTTTTAGTTCCAATATACAGTGACTCGCAATCAAAATAGTGCAGTGCATTAAAAATTATACAGTGTGTATCAGCCAAATGGAATAAATTCGATAATAATTAAATGGAAGGGTGTTCGAAAAAACGCTCGGACATGTCGATTGGGATTTTTAGTTTCGTATTTTTTTAAATAAAATGTTTATATACAGGGTGTGTCATGTAAAAGTGGTCAATACCAACTTTCTTATTTTAAATGCAACACCCTGTCAAATATTAAATTTTTGGATTCTTTAGAAAATTTCAGACATATTTCATGTACAATATCCTATACCTATCTTCGACTATTTCGGAAATATTAAATGTGTGTTCAGATTAATAATTTTGTTTACAATTAAAATAAGATTTTCACATAATAGTTTGTTTACCGAACTATTAAGTGAAAATCTTTAATTGTACTTGTACTTCGTTTTAAAATACCTTGCCTTAGCAAAGTGTTGTCAGTGTCATAGTGTTGTCAGTGTCATAACTGTTTGAATTTCGTTAACTACATTTCAGCAAAATGGTTCATTTAACAGAAATGCACAAAATAACAATTCTGTAGATAATTGGTTATGGTGATAACACACGGACACAAATGGAAGTTGCTCACTTATTTCATGAGAAATTTCCAAATTTGCCGCCTATATCCCAAGGAACAATTAGTAAAATAGAAAAGCAGTTTCGCGAGTTTGGACATGTAAGGCAAATAAAAAAAGCAGCTGCGAATGCAGTAAGTAATGATACCAAACTGGATATTGTGCTTGAGTTTGAAGAAAACCCGCATACTTCTAGTAGACAATCAGCGTCAATGTTCGATGTTTGCCATTCATCGATTACTCGCACATTAAAAGAAAATAATATGCATCCCTATAAAATTATACCAACTCAGGAGCTCATGGAAGACGACTTTGATAGGAGAACGTATTTTTGTGAACAAATGATGACAATGTTAGATAACAATGTGATCCAATTAGAACATATTTTATTTTCTGATGAGTGTACCTTTACACTTCACGGTCATGCTAATCGTCAAAATTGCCGCTATTGATCCAGGGAACATCCTCACTGGATGAGGGAAGAACATACGCAATACCCTGAGAAGGTTAATGTTTGGGTAGGAATTGTTGGAGATCATATCGTAGGTCCTTTTTTCATTGATGGAAATTTGAATGGCGACAATTATTTAGCATTGCTTCAAAATAATCTCGTGCCAGCTTTGACAAACTTATATCCTGATCTAGCATACCCACAAGTTCCAGCAAATACGATGTGGTTCCAGCAAGATGGAGCACCACCCCATTACCAAATCAATGTCCGGCAGTACCTCAACCAAATATTACCAAATCGGTGGATAGGTAGGGGAGGATCGATGGAATGACCAGCGCGATCCCCTGATCTAACGCCATTACACTTCTTCTTATGGGGATATGTCAAGAGTATAGTATACAAAACTAAACCCCTCGACTTAGCTGACTTAAGAAGACGAATAATAGTTGCGATTAGATCGGTCACACCTGAGATGTTGAGCAACGTTAGAAAAAATTTTTATTTAAGATTAGGATGTTATCAAGACGTTTGAGGCGAACACTTTGAACATCTCCTACAGTGACATTAATGTTTTTCTTGTTATTTTTTACATTATCAAAAATTTTTCAAATTAATCTGAAAACATTTAATATTTCCGAAACAGTCGAAGATAGGTATAGGACATTGTACATGAAATATGTCTGGAATTTTCTAAAGAATCCAAAAATTTAATATTTGACAGGGTGTATTTAAAATAAGAAAGTTGGTATTGACCACTTTTACATGATACACCCTGTATATAAACTTTTTATTTGAAAAAATACGCAACTAAAAATCCCAATCGACGTGTCCAAGCGTTTTTTCGAACACCCCTCCATTTAATTATTATCGAATTTATTCCATATGGCTGATACACACTGTATATTATGGAAATAATACGAGGGTAGCCGTTTATATTTCGAGAACTGGCAGCATTGTTAGTGTTGCCTCCGATCTGATGATTGCATCGTGAAGTTTGTCATTTTTGACAATATATTTACCTTGACAGTTTTATTATCCGGTCGCTATTTCTATTGTCAACAGTAACTTGAAAATTGTATGTCAGCGAAATTTAACTCGCGAACATTTTCGCGCAATTATTTTTCATAATTTTCGACGAGCTGAATTATTTACATGGTGATGAAGCACCATCGAAAACTACAGTATATCGTTGGTATAGTGAATTGAAACTTAGACGGCGTTCTTTGGACGATGAATTTCATGAAGGTCGCTCACAAATGTTGTTGTGTCGGAAAACATTAAAGAAGTGTCTGAATTGATAATACAAAACCGTCACGTGACATACCGTGAGATCCAGGCATCTCTAAGTATTAATAACACTAGCGTACATAAGATCCTGCATGAACATTTAGCCGTTAAGAAGCTATGTTCACGTTGGGTACTACGTAATTTGACAACCGCTAAAAAGAACTCGTGTCGATTGGTGCCAAAGAAATGCACAAAAAATGCTATGGCGGTGCTTCTAAGAACATTTATAAAGTCGTCACAGGTGATCAGTCTTGGATCTATATGTATGAGCCCGATCCTAAACAGCAGTCGACTGTGCGGGTATTCCAAGATGAACCAAAACCAACAAAAATTGTTCACGCTCGAAGCACATCAAAAAAATAGTTGTAGAACGGCAAATTTGAAATGGTACACAACTATATGTTTGCCAATAGTTTTTGAAGAAACTAGGAAAACAAACCGAAAACCACAAGTCATTCTCCACCATGACAATGCGAGCTCTCACAAGTAGGTTCAGGCCCTGATCTTGCACCCTGTGATTTCTTTTTTTCCCACACGTTAAGAATAAACTTCGTGGTCAACGGTTTTCAAAAGTCCATTGATTTTCAAGAAGAATAATTTGAAAAGTAATAAAACTATTTTCGAGAATAAAAAATATTTTTTGTTTGCTCTTCCCGAAATATAAACGGCTACCCTCGTATAACAAAAAATCGTTTTCGAAAAAGAACATATTGCGGTTTTGCAAGAATATTATATATATTGTTATAATAAAATTAAGAGATAATACATTGAACACAACACAATTAATAGTAAGAGCTATGTTAAAAACTTATAAATCAATGTCGCAGTGAAAATGATGCAACCAAATATACAGCGAAAAAAATACACATGTCTGTGGTTCCCCTTTCTTGAAAAGTGCATTGATTGATTTTTTCGTGTAAATTACAGTCGAATGGCAGTTAGTGTTAGCAGCATTAATATTAGTTCAAGTAAAATGAGTCGACAATTTTTGATTCTAAAAATAAAAAGCCAAAGAGAAATAGTCAAAATCTAATACAAAAGTTCGTCTACCAATCAGAACATGATTGAACGTTATGGTCGAAACAACAGAATAAAAACCAAAGGCAAAGTAGGCATAAGAAAAATATTTAACAAACACGATGAGCGATGGATTGTACGAATTTCAAAATAGAATCCGTTTTTGAGTGCGCCAAAATTGACGCTTGAAGTAAAAAAAAGTAAATCCGGAAACGGTTCGAAAAGTTTTGCCAAATGCCGATTTGTATAACAGAACAAACAGCTCGCAGAAAACCATTTGTTAGCAAGAGAACTAAAATCCTTCGTTTACAGGTTGCTTAAGAATATCAAAACAAAGGTTTCGACTTTTGGAAAACAGTTTTATTTTCGGACGAAAGCAAACATAATATTTTTGTGTCGGATAGCAAAATCACAGCATGGAGAAAAAAGAATGAAGAAATGAATTTCAAGAATTCGTATCCTAGTGCTAAGCATGCACTTCATTGAAGCAAGTATGAACAAACTTATGTACTTGGACATTTTAAAACAAAATCTGAATGTTAGTGCCGAAAAACTAGTAGTTGAAAACAATTTTCAATTTGATCAAGACAACGACCCAAAGCACGCATTATATATTGTAAAACAGAAGTTGTTGTACAACTGCCCAAAAGTCTGTAAACCACAACTCTAGTTTCCAGATATAAATTTAATTGAAAATTTATGGCACAAGATAGAGATAAGACTACGCAATCACAAAATATCAGAGAGAAACGATCTAAAATAAGTTCTATTAGAAGAATTGCGAAACATTTTGCCAGATTATACGAAAAAATTAGTGGAATCTGTTCCAAATAGATTAAAGGCAATTATCCAAGCAAAGAGCAACCCTACCAAATATTAAAGAAATAATATGTTAGTTCACTGATGTATTTCAATAGATGCATCATTTTCACTGCGACATTGATTTATGAGCTTTTAACATAGTTCTTGTTATTAATTGTGCTGTTTTCAATGTATTGTCTTTTAATTTTATTATAACAATATGGTTACAAAGATATCAGATTTATTTTTTATATCATATCAAGACTATGTATTTATTTCTGTTCAGTAAGGTTTGGCAGGTCATCATGAATCGTTTAACGCCAGAAGACCGCTTCCAAATTGCGGAAATTTAATTTGAAAAAATAAATCTGTTCACGAAGTTCATAGAGCACTTCGTTCATTTTACGGTCAACATAATCGGCTTACTGAGCAAGCAATTCGTGCAGTTATTGATCGTTTTAGCATTAATTTTACTCTTCTCGAGTCAAAACCATCAACAAGACAAAGAAATGTGCATACCGAAGAGAATATTGCTGCTGTAGCGCGAAGTATTGAAGAAGAAGCCGAAATGTCAATTCGTCGTCGTTTTCAACTTGTTGGCCTTTGTCTTTCGACTGCGTGGAAAATTTTACGCAAGCATCTTGGCTTACGTGCCTATAAAATACAGCTCGTGCAAGAATTGAAGCCAAGCGACCATCGTTTGCTGATTGGGCTCATTTGAAACTGGCCAAAGATGAGCATTTTTATCAAAGAATTGTGTTTAGTAATGAAGCTAATTTCTGGTCAAATGGCTACGTCAATAAGCAAAATTGCCATATTTGGAGCGAAGACAATCCTCAAGCCGTTAACGAATCACCATTACATCCCTTAAAATTGACTGTTTGGTGCGGTTTACACGCTGGCGGCATCATCGGTCCTTATTTCTTTCGAAATGAGGCAGGAGCTGCAGTTGCGGTGAATGGCGAACGCTATCGAGCCATGCGACTGAATTTTTGTTTCCAAAATTTAGTCAGCTAAACATCGATGACATTTGGTTCCAACAAGACGGCGCAACTTGCCATACAGCGCGCTTAACAATCGATTTGGTGACAACTTTATTTCCAGAAGTGGTCTTGTTCACTGACTCCCTCGTTCGTGCGATTTAACCTCTGGATTACTTTTTATGGGGTTATGTTAAGTCATTGGTTTATGTCGACAAACCAGCAACTCTTGAAGTATTGGAAACCAATATTAAAGCCACCGTTGACGCCATACGGCCAGATTTATTGGAAAAAGCAGTCAAAAATTGGACTGATCGAATGAACCATGTAACTCGTAGTCGCGGCATATTTAATCATATTTAAAAAATAAATGCCATGAAATTATCTACAATATTATAGTAAAAAAATTTCATTCCAACAATATTTCTGCCTTATATTATCATTTTAAGTTCTCAAGCTCTTAAAAAACACCCTATAGCATGTTTAAGTTTATTTGTAAAGTTACATGTTTATTTCAGTTTACTAG
>JAVIWB010003637.1:0-50007 GCA_031893035.1 Dermolepida albohirtum
GCTTTATCGGTTCTTAGTTCTGCTATTATTTGTGTAATGGCGGGGTAATTGTAGAGTATTGGGTCTCTACCTCGTGGATTATCCTTTAGAAACCCAAATAAATTTTCCTCATATATGAGATTAATTGTTTTTCCAGTATAAGGAGTTATAAATCCTTTGTTTCTTAAATCACGTTCATATCTTTCTGTTTTCTTTGGATTACCTCCTAATAATCCTATATCCTTAACAGTCATTAAGATCTCATTATCCTTAGTAACAATCCATTTAATCCCCTCTTGTTCAAAGATAACTAACTCATCATTCTGAAAAATAACCTTACTTTCACTATTATTCATTAAACTATTCATTCACTTACCTCCTGTTTCTTTGACTTCATATTTCACTGCATCCAACTTCATTAACTCATCCAGGACACTCTTAATATGCTTTTTCTTATCATCACTAATGGTAGTGTCAGCTAACATTGAATAACCTACAAGGATAACACCATTAATATCAGTACACTCCTCCCCATCAATAATCTTTAATTGTGGTTTGGAGAATACTAACTCGGATTCACTCATCCCTTAAACCCCTGTTATTCGCGCATTCGTCAAGGAATAAGTCATAAGAAACCTCTAAACGGTTGATACGATTGTTAAGATTTCGTAGAAAATTAGTAAAATTAGTATCCATACAAGATTGAGGAGTATTCATAGTTCCACCTCCACACTAGCAGGGGTATTGTTAAAAATAGTCTCATCAGTTTGTTCTGACTTAATTTCTTCGTTTTGGATCTTGGTATATCCTGTTCTAAAGAGTATTGCCTTTTCTACTGCGGCTGCTTCTTTAGGGTCGAATATTATAGATCCTTCAGGTATTATGACTACATTTTCTTTTGAACCCAGTAGTATGGATTCATCTACAATTCTTTTCATTCTTTATCTCCTCTTAGATATTGACTCGTTAATGAAAACTGCCATTTTCATTTTCAAGTCTTGTTTTAATATTGGTTATTATCATATATAAATGTGTCTATTCATAGACACTAAATAGAAATATATAAATATCTTTATAGACACATAATATAATATAAATAATAAAAAAAATAAATAGAAGGTCATGAAATTGATGGAAACAGAAAGTAAGGTAATAAAACCAAACCCGCATTCTGTGGGAATGAGAACTAGTGTCCCACGAGAAATTGTTAAAGCTTTAAAATTAGAAGATAAGGACAAGATAAATTGGATTATAGAATCTAAAAACGATGTACTTAAAGTACGAGTTGAAAAAATTGAATAATTATTTTTAAAATTTATTAATATTTTATAAGATCTATTTTTAATTAAAATAAATAATTTTAAATTAACGATAGCTAACGCTATCTCTTTTCTTTGACTCTGACACGAGTCGGTGTGTATTTAAATCATGAAGTATTGAACAATGAAGGTTCACATTCAAAAGATTTAAATATTGATTACTATCATAAATAATCACGGAAGCCATTGAATTACATCTCTTTGTCGAGTTTATTTTAAATGGTATTCCAGCTAAAAAGGACAGTGAGGGGGTGCGACCCCTATGATTCTGTCTAATTTAGCCTTTAATATCAAGTTTATTGTTTATTTTTTCACTTATATATATTTTACTTATTTTTTAATTATTATAACTTAAATAAAGAACTTATTTTACATTTAATATATATTGTTACAATATACATAAATTATACACTTTTACTATTCATTTTATTAAATATCAGCTCCCTTCTAAATTTTGATAACTCACTTAATTTTCTATTTATTAATTATTATTAAATTGGATATATAAACATTACTATTCTAAATTAAAGCTACTTTGTTCAGTGAAAATACTAAAACAATGTAACATTGTTCAGCGTTAAAAAATGATCACAGTGCATTTTAAATTTTAGTGTTCAACAAAAAACAAAAAATAATGAAAAAAATATAAAAATCAATATAAAAAAAAATACAACTAAAAAAATAAAAATTATTCAAAAAAAAGACATATAAAAAAATAAAATTTTATTATTTATTTTTAAAATATTTTTATTCTATTAACTTATTATAGTTAAATATAATATAAGCTAAAGTTATTTTTTATTTTTTTCAACACTAGAATTTATAAGTATTTGGGTTCTTTTTAAAACCATTAAAAATGTTAAGATAAAAACTCCTAATAACCAATAAATAATTAAAGAAAATATTTGTATCAAAAATAGATAATTAGGATAATTTTCAATTGAATATATATCAAATGTATACCCTGATAACAAATACATTCCTAAAACTATCACTAACATAATTGACCAAAATATCATAAAAGATATATTATCAGATGTACTGCTTGTAACGCTCAATTTAACTTTTTTATCTAACAAATGTTCTTTATCTTGAATATTTTGACCCATATCATATATAAGAACTAATAAACTGAATAATAATGGTACAGAAATCGAAAGTATAGTTAAAAGATTACTAGCCATTTCTTCTTTAATTAAAAAGTTTATACTTACCAAAAATACTCCAAATAGAAAAGGAAAAACAAATAACAAAAAAATATCATTTTTATAAAGTTTTTTAGTTTTTTTATTTCTAATAGTATCTAAATGAGCTTTGATTATATATTTAGGTGTAATCCTTTCAAAACACATAACTTATCGACTCCTTATTATGCATTGTTTAATAATTCTTTTGCATACCTAAGTGCTATTTCATGCACTTCTTCAAAATTAGGATGTCCTTCCTCAAAATTTTTTATATCACGAGTAATATCCATAAACGGTCGTATACTTTCACCGTTAATATAAAAAAACCTTTTAGAACCATCAATTTTAACTTCAACTTTTGAGTTTTTAGGATTTATGTTTTCTATTGCAATAAAATCATTATCATTAGATTTAAATAACATTTCTCCTTTAATCCAACTATAGAATAATTTTTTAGCTGCGGGGCGAGAATAATTATCAACTTCCAATTTCAATTTAAGTTTTCCCCTAATTTCTTTCAGTTGATGATTTAAACGATTTTCTTCATATTGATCATGAGAAGAAATATCTACAAACTCAAAAGCTATCAGCTCCCCTCTTTCAATGTATTCTAAAACTACTTTTTTAGGAAGATAGTCAATATACTCTAAAATAAATCCCCTCATCTCCTTTGTAAACAATTTTTTTTCTAAAAATTTTTGGAATATATCTTTAGTTCCGCTAGTACCTTTTCTTTCAAAAATGACAATAGCTTTATCTGAATTTTCAGGTATATAAAAAAGATAATAAAAAGGTTCTTCAGGAGCAGTATCTACATCCATTGGTCTTTTATCTTTAGTTTTAACATTTTTAGCCTGCCGAGATTTCCCAAAAGAACCAAAAAATGTAGTTCCAAAACAACATCTATATCCTGTTTCCACTCTTTCAATTTCTAAATCTTTTTTCTTTGAGTTATCTGTAAATTCACGATTTTTTTCTAAAAAAGATGTTAATATATCTAAAAAATCTCTTTTTTCATAATCAAGTGTTTGTTGAGTTGTAAAATTACTAAACATTACATGTCCCCCATCATTTCTATTTTTTAATTTAATCATGTATGAAGCTAAACTTACTTTTTCCATTATTTGCCCTCTCACCAAATTTTCAAGGATAAAACAATGACCATTAACTATTTATATCATGTAAATCATATATTAATATGGTGCAAAATGCATAATAAGTTTAGTTAAGGGTCTTAGATTTTATCCTAAGATTCTTTTCTATGTATTAACTTATTATTACTTTATATTCTTTTTATTAATATAGTTATTAATGCTTTTTCATTAACAGTTCGTAGGGATTAGAACATACTTTATTTTTTTATTCATATGTTCATTTAATAAAAGTATTACGAAACATTTATATAGTATTATTAATTAATATTTTAATTAGCTAAATAAAAATATATTATTTAGCTAAACAAACATTTACCTGAAATGAAAAATGTCATGTAACTCTAAAATTATACCCTTTAGAGTTACCTCTGACAACAATAAAACCCCCATACTTAACCGTTTTTTTGTATTAATCTAGCTATTTGATCCAATGTTTCATCATCAACATTCTCAAATGCCTCATCAATCCGTCTTCTTTTTTGTTCTTTAACCTCCAATTCATTTAATCTTTCATTTAAGTTCACATTCTCTTTTTCAATAGCTAACACTTCTTTTGTTTTAATATCATGAACTTTAGTATCTCTAATACTCAAATAGGGTACTAATTTAGTGTAAAATCTCCTCATAACATCAATATTAACTTCATTATAAGCATCATGAACTTGGGATTTATTTGAATGTCCTGATAAAAGATTAACTTTATTCAAATCACTACTATTATGATTACAAGTAGAAATAAAGAATTTACGCAGAGCATGAGCATGGAAAAAGCGTTTATTGTCTTCGGTTCTGAAAAATAATTTATCATTAATATCTCTAAAAATGTGCTGAAAAGTCCCATTACTCATTTTCAAATCAGTATTTGCCTGAAACAAGTAAGATTCATTACTAACATCATCTCTTTTTCTCAAATAACCAATAATGTATTCAGTACATTCTGGAGTATTCCCTGTAACACATATAGTTGATTGTTTGATTGTTTTTAATGGGTTAAAACACCATATAGGTATAATGTTATTTATATTTTTTAATTGTAATAGTTCATCAATATTACTTGAATCATGATACTCTTTTGTGGCTTCTACAAAGTCTTTTACTTTGAAATTCCTAACATCCTTACTTCTAATCCCTGAACTTGCTAAAAATGTTATAATCCCTTTATTCCTAATATTCTTACTGAAATCAACTGCTTTACGGACAACATCCAATACTGGAATATCCCCCTCCCGTATTATTCTTTTTTTGATTGGAATTTGAATATTCTTTGGTAATTCGACGTCGTAATTATTATAAAATGCTCTGAAGGTCTTTAAATATGAGGCCGTGGTAATTTTAGATACTTTTTTTTCATTTATAAGATAATTATAATAATTATAATAATAATTAGTAATTTTTCTATCTTCCACGTCCTTAAAAACTATTTTATTGTCTTTAATATAGGGACGTTCTTCATTTTTGGCTTCTTCGATGAGTTCAGAAGGTAATAATCCTGTTAACTCGTATATATCTGAAAATACGATTAGGTAGTGTTTATATCGAGCTTTTGAAAAATTTTTCCTTGTCCTCATCATTTGAATTTTTAGATCATTACTTATTTTTTCTTTCATGTATATGATATTATTGTCTTGCCTAATAAAAGTGTAGGAAACGTAATCTTGTTCTTCTAGGAGACTAATATGTTTCCTATCCTTTTCTACTGTTTTTAACATACTTTAAACATAATTCGTATTACTTTAGAAATAGCTAATTTTAATTAAAATTATTTAATTTAATATATATTACTTAACTTACACCAATACCTATACTTTTTTCAACTCTCATATAAATATGATTGAAGAAATATTTAAAATTTTATAATTATTATAACATATTTAAATTTGTTATTTAATATAATATTTATAATTTAATTCTCATTTAATAGCTATTTTTATAATAATTTTTTTCTGATTTTATAAAGTGTGCAATTACACAATTCAATTAAAAAAATTAAAAAACTAAAAATATTATTATAATTTATGAATTCAAAAATAATATTAAAATTACAAGTTGAAATAAACATTGCCTTTGAAGATCTTCTAAATAATGAAATTTTATTAGAAGATATAGCTAATGAGCTAAGATATCTAATATATCAATTGAAAAATAGTGAATTAAATAAAAAAGAAGAAAAAATACTTGAATTAGGTAAATTAATTTTAAAAAAACATAAAGAAAATTCATCTAGTTTTGTTTTTAAGAGTTTAATTTAATTATAAATTTTATTTATTTAAATAGTAATTATTTAGACTTTTCCTTAAAAGCATTATAGAAGTAAATTTAAAAGAATATAACACATATTATAATAAAATAGAACTCTTCAAATGATTTTTATTAATAACAATCATTACATGAGCTAATAAAAACAAAAAATCCGTGATAGTGTTATTTCACTGTTTTAATTATATGTTCCGAATATTTTAAAAGATCATCTATACTTAAATCAAACCATTCATAACTCACATAAACAGAATCGTATTTCTCATCAGTAGGAATCTTATCTTGATAATCACAATGTTTTCTATTAAGTTTTAATGGATTATATCGCTCTAAAATTTCCTTGTTAATATAATAAGGGCTAAAAGGTTTATTCTCATTTATATATGTAGGGACACGACTATGATCTCCAGCATTAGATTTAAAGTTAGTATTATTTATTAACCAGTTTCGTACGTGTAAAAATGCCGCATAATAAGCTCTGTTGACGATTGTCCTTGTAATTGCAGATTTTTTACAATTTAAACTTTTTGAATTGTTTTGAATTTCTTTAGCAAAATAGTAGAAGTCCGCTGGTGAAAATTCTTCAAAATCGTCATCATACATTTTTATCTTCTCATTAAAATCGTAGTTTCGTCAAATAAATCAATTATCCCCTTTGATTTGCAATATATGTACATTTCTTGTATGACATCCGACAGTATTGCATTAAGCTCTTTTGATGAAGTATTTACATGTACTTTTAAGGAAAATATTCTTTTAAATTCGCCACTTACATCTGGAAAAGATTCGAAATCGGCTAAATTATTGTTTTTTTTAACAAATTTTTTTAAAAAACTTTCAAGTAAATTTAAATCTTTATAATTGTCTATTATATTAACATATTCCTCATTATCTCTAGTATTATGGTCAAATAGGGATCTTCCAGCAATTATTAACTCATCTGAACAATCATCCTCATATTGTAATCTAGAGTTAATTTGCTCGGTTAAAAATTCATCTCTTTTCTTAATATTTTCTTTATTTAGAGATTTGTCATAGTGAAAAATATCCTTCTGCACCAATTCAGCCATATTGATCACTCCTCTTCTTGTCTGCTTTCAAATATTTTATAAGCATTCTTAATTTTTTTAAATGAATTCTCATTATTCATGTCAATTAGGACTTTCTTATTTTCGATATCCTCTGTTCTTTTATGAACAAATGAAATTATATCCCCATCTTTCTTTTCGTCATCTAACATGAATAGCGACAAATTCACCACTTCAACATTTTTTAAATCAAATGATTCTTTAAAAGCCCTCAAAAATTCTTTATCTACAATATCATCTAATTTAAAATTTCCTTTAACCACCTGCAGCGGTATCCAATCTTCTTTCTTTACCTTGCCTTCCTTGTTTGTCACAACCTAGGCCTCCTGTTTTTTAACCTATAATTTTCATTAAAAGTATAGGGTTTTATAAAATAAAATAAGAATAAAATAATTATTAATTATAATATTAATTTTAATATATTTTTAATGTTTTATGTTGTTAATTATGTTTTTACTATTAAATATATGCTTGTGAAATTAGCATAATTATCATTGTGTTATTATATCATGTAATTATATTATATATACTATATCATGTTATATAATTTCAAATTATATTTTAATATTATATATAATATTTTATTAAAATTTAAATCGTAAACTATATATGTTATTTTTTCTAATATATATACTTCATTTTTGCATTTTAAGTTTAATATATTAGTTTTATAGAAGTTTTTAAATTTTAATTAAATTATATTATGAACTTTCAATTATAAATATATTACATTGTTATTAAATTTTATAAAAATGAATTAAATATTTTTTAGAAAATGTATTAATGATTTTCATTCCAAAAATTTATTAATCTTTTAAGAACATGATTATAAGTATCCCCATGCTCTTTTAATTCATTTAATTCTTCTTTAACAGATTTAGTTAATTGAATACTTGTTAATATTTCTTTATTAGCTCTTCTATCTTTATTACTTTTTTCCATAATTAACCCCTCTACAAAATTAAGAAAGGAAGTAAATAGATTCTTCCTTTATTTTTTGTATTTTTTATATAATAATATTATATTAATAATTGCTAATATTATTATAATTAATGAAATTATTTGTAATATCATTTTTATCACCATGATCCATAACTTTTTTATATTATGATATTCATATATTTATTTGATAATGGTTGAGGGGTTTCCCCCTCAATTTAAGTACTCATAATAATTATTTGCACAATCATGAGTAAAATTTGTATTGTGCTTATAATTATTATTATTTTATTTGTTTTCAATTTTTTTACACCTCCATAATAATTTATCAAGTACAAATTTTTTTATACTTGTATATTATAGTATATCTATAATAGTATATAAATGTTTGTTTTTGTTTAAAATAAATTATTAGTTGTTCAAAGGTGAATGAATTATAAATATATTAATTTATTTCTTTTTTAAAATTTTAACTGGTTTAATCTTACCTAAAGCTAATCTTGCATTAATCGCTTTCCGTAACACACTTAAAGAGAACCATTTAATAGTACGAGACGGGTCAGCTATCTTAACAGTCCCAGCACTCTTATTGTAACCTGTGAGTACTACATAATGCCCGTAACTGCCGAGGTACCCTAATTCAGGTATGGTCTGTAATTGTATAACTATTGGATTATTATTATCAATATGCTTAACAATTTGATTAAAATCCTTATAATCCTCCTCCACTAACACATACTTATCATTAACTCGTGGAACAGCCTTAACAAGATTACTCGGAGTGGTACCATTACTATTAGTCTTACATAATTGTTTCAATGTAGAAATAGGGGCATTTATATTATAATAACTAAAAGCCATGCTTAAACTAGTTGGTCCACATGAAACGACATCTGGTTGCTTTTTAAAGGTGATTAGGAGTTCTTTAACATTACTAGTATTAGTTTTGGAGCTAGTACTAGTTCCACTAGCATTAGTATTCAAATCAGACTTACTACAAGTCTTAACCCCGAAAACACCATCTTGACTGTTTCCTTGTTTCCTTTGTAATAATTTAACTGCACTTACAGTATATGCTCCATAATCACCGTCTATTTGTCGAGTATAAAACTTACAAGCCCTTAAATATGTTTGTAATTCTTTAACTAATGCCCCTTTAGACCCTTTTTTTAAATTAACAGTTTTACAATCCATATTACCTATGCCTCCATATTGTCATTATCTATAATGTCATCTTGTTCTGATTTTACTGTATCAAAATTATTAACTTGATAAAACTTCCCTATAAGAACTATAAGTATACTAAACAAGGTAGAATACTCTACAGGCACATACTTAGCTACTTCTTCTAGTATAACTGGTAATATACTGATTATAACAGCTATAAGTGTTATTAAATTTTTTTCTATATTTTCTTTAATATTCATATTATAAAACCTCCATTATATTTAGAATCTTAAAAAACGTGTTAACAAATCAAAAACAGCTATACTTAATGTTACTATGATACCAACACGCCACTTATTCTCAGAATGAATCTGTTCAGTTAATCTTGTGTTTACTTGACTAATCATAGCATTAGTCTTCTGATTAGCAGTAATATGCCCTTTTCTCCATTCTTCAAGCAATTCCTGCTCGGTTTCCAGTTTAGCTATTCTCTCAAGTTTCTTCTTATCATTATTCTTAATATGAATAATGTCTTTTTTGACATTTAAGAATATTCGTCTTTTTTTAAATTAGAATGTAAATTTTTTAATTCTTTAGCTTTAATTTTATTCAAATTATTAAACATTATTATCCTCCATATCTTTATTAACAAGGCCTAGTTCTGTTTCTTTTTCTGGTTCTTCAATTTCAATCAAATTAATGATAAATTCATAATCTTTATCAGTTTTATCTAATAATATTAATTTTTTGATTCCTATTACTTATCTGATTTTAGAAAAGTAAAATACGGAGTACCCACTTCATGATCTCGTTCGAATATTTCTTGTTCAATCTCTTTTCTAGCTTCACTTAATGCTTCTTTTAACTCTTCTTTAGATATTCCTGCAGTCTTACCATAAACGCTAGTGATAATAGGGTTATGTAAAGAATCAACATAACTAATAACTACTTCATCCCCCATTTCAACAATTATAGAAGAAGTGTTTTGAACATTATACACAAAACTACCATCTTCTAACTTAACAGTATAATACGACCCCTCAATTCTGAGGACTGTTCCCTTACTATTTGTTTCTGAACCATCAGACATAATAATCCCTTTTTTTATGCGGTTCTTTGCCATTTAGCTACAACGAGATAAGGAGGCATATTATTATGTGATTGTCCTCCGCCAGTATTCTGATTACCAGCCGTTGTACTATTTATAGTCGGAGTCGCCGAGGTAGTGCTTCTAACCGTAGATCTCCCCATTAAATGTGAAGAGCTCCATGAAGTAGTTAAACCTGTTGACGCCTCATCAACATCCCTAGTAATGAAACGAATAGCAGTATCTGAACTTGGTTGGTGATTGTGTGATGCTTGAGTATGTGTATGACCATTTTGAGTATGAGTATGTATGGGCATTTCCTCAACGGTTAATGTGTGTGTTGCACTACCTCCAGTTTCTCCAACCTTATAAGTATCTCCACTTGCAAGAGTGAAACGATCTTTAATCTGTTTCCAAGTACCTTTCCAACCATTTAAATTATTAGGATTAATATCAATACCAAATTCCTTAATAATTCCAACTGGATTAATAATGTCAAAAATAGCATTAATTTGTTGATTTTTAATTTCCTCCCATTCCTTAAGTCCAGTTATCTGTTCTTGTGGAATAGTCATACTACTATTATTATCCCATTTACTAGTAGTAACCTCAAATAATATATTACTAATAGTACAATTACTCTTAGCTGTGATAACGACTTTAATATTCTCATTAGTAACATTATAATTAGTTAAATCCTCATTATTATTAACAGTCCTTATAAGAGTATCATCCGTATCATATAACCCGATCTCCACATTAACCCCTGTACCAGTAAGGTTAAATCGTTTCCATGATTTGAATAGTGATAATACAACATCAGTATTCAATGTAAAGGATTGTCCAGTACTCAAAACTATATTATCCCCATTATTAACACCAGTCAACCGTTCTAATCTTACCCTTAAAAATAATGCCTTAGATGCTGTTTCTGTATCATTGAATAGGCTATTATCAAATTGTGAAGGGATGTTTACTTGTCCAACCATACTGAACATTCCAGCGAGCAATGCACTGTTATTGAAATGCTCACCATACACAGCATCCCCTTTATTAAGCATTGGATTCTTTTTAGTATAAGCCATTATAACTCCTCACATTCATTAATTTCTGTTCCATTTATTATAGTGTTCCCTGCACATTCAACTAGCTCATAATCCGCATTAAATAGCATGAATAAGTCCTTATTCTTAACTTTAATATAATCTTCACGATAAATTTCAGCACTACCTAATAACTCTTCGATATTTAATTCTATCTCACTACTATCTTCAATAGCATTTCTAAGTCTTTCATAATCAATAATCATTGTATTGCCACCTCAAATGGTAAGTAATCCTTTATAAACATTATTAATTCACGATTAACACCATTAGGTATCTGTATCTGTATAATCTCACTAGTATTATCAACTAACAAATCATACTCCTCATCTTCCTCACTGGACAATTCATATTCTACTCCATTTTCACTTGCACGAAAACCAGCACCACTATAAGTAACCGTGATGTAACCATTCATATCAGATGTTTCGGTAAGACAAATCGTGTTCAATACGTATTCTAATCCTTTTACTGTCATTGTATTATAAGTATTAAGTATAATAATGGCTCGGTACTCATCATTAGACCATCCAAAATTTCTAGTTATGTTTAATTCTCTTGCTAACATGTCAAGATAGGAATCATCACATCTTATAGGATTCAAGTTAAGAACCATTTGTCCTACATTGTCAGATAAGTTATCAAAAGACTTACCAAAAAGATTATAAACCACCCAACCCGTATCTGACTCAGGATTCATGAAATTATTCTCTTCATCAAGCATATCACATATCATATCCCCCATCGGACTAGACGAATCATAACTCATACTTTTAACCCCTCACAATATTTAATACACCATCAATAACAGCATACTGTTCATTAGTTAAAATAATTTCTTCATAACCATCCAATATAACACCTAACACCCCCTCAGTGGATTCAACAAGGAAGCGTATACAATTAGGATTAAAAACATCACCTAATGGTAATTCATCAACATATTTCTGTATTTTCCCTCGTATTTCATTAACTACCACGTCAAAGGATGAAATCATACTAATAGCTATCTGAATACGCATACTAGTATTAATTACTGGTACTGGTGTTGCTTCTTGGAAGGTTAAATCCAAGTTAACAACCTGATTCTCTTTTTCATTGAATAATTTAATCAAATCATTACTTGTAACTCCAGAGGTAGGTTTATAGACAAGTAATCCTTGTCTTGTATCTATTTTATGATATAATGCATTCTTTACGAGTGTTTCAGCAATCTTCTCAAACCATTTACTTGTTCCAACAGGATAATTAAGGGCTGAATCGAGTATTCTATCCCTAAAACTATCGTCTTCTTCTTCATCTACACCATTAGTGAAATCATTAGGATTAGTGACAGTTAAATCATAAGGTAAGACGGTTAATATATTATTCAATGTTCCTGCTTTTATGTTACCGACCGTGCCTGTTTCTTCACAGATCACTTCACAAACAACACTAGTATCGCCGACAGGGATAATAACATCTTCATCAGTTAAGAATATAATGTCATCAGTAGTATTTAGTTCAGTTCCTTCCAATAACTCTAAAGGACGATTTAATGGTGTAGGGATAGTGAAAACAAGACTACCTGTAGCAAACTCTGCATCATTCCTGTACACTCCTTTCCTTGCACCAATATCATCCAACGCCTCACCCTCAGCATACTGTATAAGATTCTTCCTATTCGTTTCTTCAATCAAGTATTCCAGATCATATTGTAATTCAGATTGCACCATCACTAAATGTAAATTCATCCCCCCTGTACTTATATCATTCACGGTAGTCAAACCATTATAATAGTTACTACTTACTCTATCAATATTTTCTTGAACAATAGCTGTGAAATGTCGTTCTTCTCCATTATTTTTAATGAAATACTTATCTTCAATCTCAAGAGTCATAAAATACCTTCCAGTTCAATTTCTTCACCACCCACAAGGGTTACTTGTAGATGGTAATTGTTATCTTTGTATTCTGCTTTCACATTACTTACTCTAGGATCTTTAAGACATACTGTTTCTAATTCTAAACATATGATGGCTTGATTAATCTTATTATTGTCAAGCCCAACATAGTCTTTAAGCAAACTTCCATAATCAGAGTCAATATATGAGTAGGTTCCCCTATATGTAAGCAACCTATTTCGTAAAGCTTGCACTACATTATCAACACCAGAAACAGTTGGTATTTGTCCTCGACTATCTAATTTTCCATGACTAGCAATATCTGTTCCATAATCCATATTATATCACCTTTTTCTTAGCTAAATACTTCTTACAATTACCCTTAGTAACACTACAATCATAAATCGTTCCACTCTTACCTTTATTCCACATATGATCATAAGTACCATCCATTAGTGTGGCTTTTCCTTGCATAATATTAACTTTTATGCCTGCGCCTTTACACATCATATAGAATATCCAAGCCAGATCTACACATTGCTTAACTAAATAAGACTTATTTTTACCAATTAGGAGATTATGATTGTCTTTAACAGTTAAAGTAAACGTTTTACCTATACCTTTTGGTGTCATTGATTTGATCTTGTTAAAATGGAAATCTTTTTTATTGTTACATTCTGCAAATTTAGGTATGTTAAAATTTCTCAAATTCAAAGATTCTATTAAACTATAATCTAACACACTACAATCAACATTCCAAACTTTTTTATTCCCAAATTGAGTTTTTGTTTTCTTTCTTTCAGTTATAGATGGTTCTAACCCAACCAGATATAATAATTTTCGGACTAATCTTATTAAATCGTAACTAGAATTAGTAAAATTAATTTTATACCTCCCTTGGA
This sequence comes from Dermolepida albohirtum, assembly GCA_031893035.1. Lineage (NCBI taxonomy): Eukaryota > Metazoa > Arthropoda > Insecta > Coleoptera > Scarabaeidae > Dermolepida > Dermolepida albohirtum. Next base: position 14,065 of record JAVIWB010003637.1, read on the forward strand.
ATCTAACATACCCATCACTACTAATAAGACCAGATAATAAACTAATAATGTTATCATAATTTACAGGCAATTCCTTATCTTTTTTAAATGACAAATAATTAAGCAATTCAGAATAAATCTTATCATTCTTGTTAATAACAAACCATGTGTATTCTTTACCATTTGAAAAACGTTTTTTAATATTAAGTAAATTAAATTCTTCAAACAAAACATTTAAATAGTCAATTTTAGATTCATTAATTAATCCAATGACTATTTCATGTTTATTTTCATCAATATAACCATCACCGAGAATAAAGCCAATTAAAGCCCAAAAAGGATTAATTTCATCATGATAATTTGTTAGTCTTCCATGATGTCTAATCAGACTATTACTTTTTTTAATATCTTCTAAAGGCTTTATTTTGAAATCAGGATTTCTTGTATCGTTTTTATAATACATAGGATGGTCTGGAGTTACTGAAAACTCATTGTCAATATTAATTAATTCTTGATACCCATTATAAAACACCCCTACGATTGGTTTCCATTCTAAGGTTTTAGAATCAGAATTAATGCTAGGGGTGGTTATATTTTCAGATAATAAATAATCAAGAGAGTATTTTTTATATAATTCTTCAAGACTTATGAATTCATAATCTCCCTTATCGCAAATCAAAATTTCAGTATCTGCACTAAAACAGTTCGCTTTCTTATTATTCCAACACCATAACGCACTATTCTTAGCAAACTTATTCTCATTCTCACCCATTTTATGCCCTTTATAATATTTGTAATTCCATCCCCCAGAACCCCCATCTTTTCTTAACCATTTATAGATCGCATTAATGGATTTCAATTCTTTGCCTTTTAACTTGATTTTCTTTTCAATAGTTTTAGCAGCACTACTTGTACTGTTTTTAATGGTTTTTGTTTTGTCTTTATATTCAGAACCTGGGGAGGGTACTTTATCATATAATGTTAGTTGCATGTCGTCTTGTGCTGTGTCTATTGCTCCAATGAAGAATGTTTTGCTTGTAGGGACTAGTGGGGGGTTTAATTCTATGTATCCTCCTTCTATTATGTTCTTTAATGGAGGGATGGTTAGTTTGTATTCTTTTTTGGGTTGGGAGGATTCTTTATATTCTTTTTTAACTTCAGATAATGCTGTTTTCCTATCATTAGCGGAGGATTGTGATTTAGTGGATGTATCACTCCCATTACTGGCTTTTGTTAACTTGTATTTGCATTTTCCTTCCTTACTCTTACCACTAACACCATCATAATCAGTATCACAAGATTTACAAGTAATCTCACCTTCAGGAGCTTTTTTACGCCCCTTAGTGCCATGAGGATATAAGACGCCTTCCTTTTTACAGTACCCGCACCTATTTTTCCATGTACGAGTATACCTCTTCTTATAATCCTTACCAGTATTACAACTAGCCGGAGCCATAGTAACAGTTACTGTTTTCTTATCATGCTCCCATTTAACACCAGATAAGACAGTTGAACCTTTATAAGAGACCAATAATCTCACCCTTTATATTCTTTTATAATATTTGTCGCATTTTTACTTCTAGACGATATGGCATTATACAGATTATCCATACCCGTATAATCAAAATCTTTCCATCCTGACTTATATTTCACTCTAACACTATCATGTGTCCCACTACTACTTGAAGATGAACCATAACGGACTATTTTACAAGGAACCTTATGAGATTTGAGTTTATTAAAAATCTTAATTGACATACACCTACAATCACAACTGCCCCCATGCATAGTATGCTTATAACCTCTAAGGCTCTTATTAATCGTACTTACAATACTCTTAATATCTGCATCAGTATTAGTTGTCTTAGACTGCCCCGCACTACTACTATTAACGGATTGTGAAACATTAATAACTCCCCAGATAGATTCAAGACTTGCATTACCATAACTCTTCAAGACACTACCATCAGAATCATATAATGTATAACCAGTAACTATATCAGTGTAATCTATACTGTTCTCATAATCAAAAGCATCAGATATACTGTATCCTTCAATTTTTTGAGGATATGGCTTAAATATTAGTTTTCCATTAGAGTCCACATCAAAATAAATTAATACTCCCCTCTTGTATTCGAGATTCATTAATTGTGTTATAATCTCTAGTACTGTAGTATCCTTCCATGCTAGAGTGGAATAAACATTCTTAGTTTTACTTATCTTCCATGTAAGTATACTGTTATCTACCTGCTTCTTTAACCATTTAACAATGTCACTGGCTCGTTTATTATTAAATGAACAAGTAACCTTTGTCAATAAGAATCTTTTATAATCAAGACAATCATAACTATAAAAGTCATTCATTTTTTCTCTTGGTTTTACAATCTGACCCCCAAAAGTGCGATGATCAGGACTCTCTAACTTTACATGAGTACCACTCGTTAATTTAGTGGGCGATTTAAATGTTAAACTACCTACCTTGTTCCAATCTCGTTGGATCTGAAAGTCATCAAGCATGGGAGTTTCTGTGAATTGATTACTACTACTGGTTAATTTGTTAAGGTTTTGATACTTGCAGTATAACTGTGCAGTCATAGCTTAAACCTCTTCTTAATATAAGCTTTTGTTGCTTTATCGAATTTTCCAGTTACTTTAACTTTAGCTTTCTTTTTCTGCCATTTCTTAAACTCTTGAGTAGTGTATTGACACCACCAGCCATCATACTTGTATTTAGTATAATACCCATCACTTTGCATGAGTTTTTGTAAGTGATAAACACACTTAACACCTTTCTTACTGCAATCATGTTTCATACTACACTTATATAATGCTTTGATGTATGACGGAGTATTGCTAACCGTTTTAGAAGCAGTGACACTTGGAACTTTATAATTAAAAGTATTAAAACTCTTAATCGATGCCTTGAAGTCCGCATCTTCCCTTATAATCCATGAATAATTATATACATATTCTACTGGCATTTCCCATTCGAGACTAACAACACGCCCCTTAAAACTTATTTTTTGATTACTATCATCAATAATTATAACATCAACTGGATTTTTCTTACTTATTTCAGTAAGGTTTAAATAAGATTTATGCATAGCCAATAACTGATCAGTGGTACTAATACCATTCTGTTTAACTGGTTTAAGTGCCAATATACTTTCAAAGCTTATCTCCTCACTAGAGTTTCCTAATGATTTGTGATATGTTTTGCCACTTGTTAACACGCCATCGAGGTAATTAATAGTGTTTATTCTTTTTAACCCAGTGTTCTGTAAGATTTTAAAGCCGTTTAAACTGATATGTGCCATTAGTATCAACTCCTCATAGCTTCCAGATTATTATATCTATCTGCAAGTTCTTTAAGCTTATTATATGCATTTCTATCCGTAACTAGACTATTAAGAGTAAAATTATTATTGATTTCATTAGTAGTAGGGTATATTGTATCTCCATTAATTTTTGTTTCCTCAAATGGTGATCCAGCAGAACCACCAACCCATTTAACATCATTACCATTATAAATATCCATCACAGAACCTGAATTTTGTCTTAAAAGATTAGTAGCAGTTAAACCTTCTTTTTCTTCATCACTCATACCTTCAGTTAACCTAGCACCTAGTGCAGATCCTGCAGCATAGAAATCACTTTTAATACTATTAATATAATTAATAGTATCATTCATACCCTTAACGACAGCAGCCATTGGACTGTTGATACCAGACCCTGCACGGAATCCTCTGAGTAATGCAGCACCCAGTGCATGTCCAGCACTCTGCATAGTACCATAACGATTTTGAACAGCAGAGATAGCACCCCCCACAATACTAACAGTACTTGAACCAAGATTCTTAGCACCTAACTTAAAACCAGTAGTAATTTTACTACCCATATTCTGAGCAGCAGCCTGTACACCAGCACCAGCAGAGAGGGTAGCTCTAATCTGATTTATTGTAGTTTTTATACTAGTAACAACCTTTCCTATACTATTAGAATTATCGGATAAGTTAGCTAATTTCCCTAATTCTTTATGAGCATTCTCTATTTGAAGAACAGCTAATGCTACTTTATTATTCATATTAGGAGCGGGAACATCATTTAATGCCGTAACTGCATTTTTCACATTAGTTAGAGTCCATTGTAACCTTTGAATCTTATTACCTGTTCCTTCAGGGATAGCTGGCATGTCTGCTAATAATCGTACCTCTGCACTAGCATTCCATATATCAGTCCTAGCTGTCCGTATTGCAGTTATAAAATTAGTCCACGGATTCCATGTTTGTTGGGAATCATCAATAGTTTTAAGTGATTCGATAGCATTAGCAACAGCACCTAATGCCGTTTTAGCATTATTCAATTTACTTGCAGTACCCTCTGGTATTGCTGGCATGTCTGCCATGACTTGTAATTCTCTACTAGCATTCCATATATCCATCTTAGCAGATTGTATCGCCTTGACAAAGTTTGTCCACGGATTCCATGTTTGCTGTGCATCATCAACAGTTCTTAATGATTTAATAGCATCAGCTACCGCAGTTAATGAGGTTGCAGCATTCTTTAATTTAGTAGCAGCTAATGGATCGATATTAGGCATATCCTTCAAATCACTAACAGCCTCAGCAGCATTCCATAATTCAGTTTTAGCTCTTCGTATATTCCCTGTCCAATCACTTAATGGGTTAATATAGGCTAATGCTACAGTACCATCAACAGTAGATAAGCTTTTAATTGCCTCCATTATAGCAGTGATAGCTACCCCTAATTGTTTAAGTTTATCCGCAACTAATGGACTAATATTTGTCATATTACCTATTTCATTAATGATAGGAATACTAACAGCCATAGTAGCTTTAAAGTGTGTTAAAGCTAAGAATGTTCCTAATATTCCCCCAGTTGCACTATAAATTATATTAGCAATATTAACCATGGTTAAAGCACCAAAAGCGAGGGCGATTAATCCTAATCCTTTAGTTAAATCCCATATAGCATCAACAGAGGCTCCAATATCTAGTTTATCAAAAGCCAAAGCCTTAAATAATTCACCTATCAACCTAAGGAATACCATAGCCTCCGCTGCCAAACCAGCAATAATAGGAATCATGATACCTATAACAGCACTAATACTCAATAATGGTACTATCATACTACCAATAGAAGCACTTATCCCAGCTAATCCTGTTGCACCAGTAGCAGCACCAGATGCTGCTCCACCTGCTGCAGAACCTATTGAACCAACCCCACTAGCTATATTTGAAAGTGACCCAAATACACCAAGAACGCCTTTAATACTTTTAGCAGTCTTCACTACCAGGACGCCTAATGTTAGGAAACTCCCCCCTAGTATAGCTACCCCTATGGTTTGTTTAGCAAAATCGGGTAAGCCATTAATAGCACCACTAACAGCAGCCACACCATTAGTTATTAGGTCTAATGCTGGTAAGACCATTGGGAGTATGGTTTGTCCGAATGCTGTTCCAATCGCTGCTATTTTATTATCAAATTTATCTTTCAGAGTATCGAAACTGTTTTCTAATCCTTCATTAGCTTTTTTTGCTTTTTCAGCATCAAGACCATATTTTGTTAAGAAGTTAGCTCTTTCATCAGGGGACATTGTTTTCCAGAGACTGCTAATTTGTTCTTCAGTCATTTTACTGTTTCGTGTTAATGATGTCATTGATAAACCCATACGGGATAATGCACCAGATGATACACTTGTACGGGAAGTTAAACGAGATAATGATGATGCTATTTGTTCTGTTGCATCATTAGTTCCCGTTCGTAGATAACTAATATGTGAAGCTAAATCAACAATACTATTAGCTGTTTCTGCATTAGTAATCCCATATGTGCCCATAGTATTTATTAATCCACGAATACTACCTTTAGCTACTCCTGATTCATCTGATAATGTACCTATGCTATTAGAAATAGCATTTATCTCTGATGGATTCATGTCAAAATTAATACTCATTGCATTCGTCTGATCATTAACAGCCGCCGCACTACTAGCTATAGAATCCAATCCTATAATTATGGCTGTAGCTGTTAATGCCGTACCCATTGCAGAAAAAGCACTAACCAATGCATCAACAGGGTCGACTGTATCCTTTGTTTTATCTCCAATATCCTCAACATCATCACTAACTTTTTTTGCAGAGTCCCCTACATTCTCAAATTGTTGAACTAGATTATCAAAATTAGGAATATCCATACTTGCATCTATTTGAAGTGCTGCATTTTCAGCATCACTAACCATTTGACTTGATATTGACTCAAAATTAACTCCTAGATTAGTGAAATCAGCAAGATTGATTTGGTCGACACCATCAAGTACCTCTTCACTATTGGAATCAATATTTATAGTTGTTTCTTTTTGGTTTAGGGAGTCTAGCTTATTATCAATCTCATCAAGACTTGTATCAGTTTCAGAGGATTCAACACCTATTTTAACTGTTTTTTCTTCATCGACAAGTTCTTTAATCTTATTGTTAAGGTCTTCAACTTCATCACCATCGACAGTAGTTTTGATAGTGATGTTGATTTCTTCATCTGACATGATAAGGATACTCCTCTTAGGATTGATTTATAGAAAAATTAATAAGTAATATAAGACAAAAATAATAATGTTAAAAATATGGATAAAAAAAAGATAATTATAATATTAAATAGTGACTAAGTTATTTCTTTTTATTTTTTTACGCCCCTCATTAAGGAGTTATATTTAAGCACCTCATTAGTAATTACTTCAAAGGCAAGATTAACAAACCCTGAACGATTACAAAGATCATCCTGATCTAATTTAACCAGACCAGCACAATACCGTCTAGTGATATGTCCTAGCTTACCCTTCTCATAATCAAGATGCTTTTTTAAAAATCTATTTGTTGATTAGTTACTTTAGGATCGAACCCTGATTCTGCTAAGATTCTATTAGCTATAGTAATGGTTAAACCACCAAGACCATCAAATAAAACTTTTAACTCTTCAATAGTGAATAATCTCCCATCTTCAGGATTATAAATAGTATGAGATAATAGGTAAGGTATACGATCATCTAAGTACTGATTATTCATCTCCATGAAGGTTTTTTGACTTAATGGTTTAAAATTAATTGCTACTGTACCATTTCCCACTTTGAATATTGCGGTTTCATAATAATCTTTCTGTGTTATTTTAGCTTCAGTTTCAGCTAATAATTCAGTTAATGTTTTAGCATTACCCTCTTTTTTTGTTCCTTTCTTTGTCATATATAACAACTCCAATAAAAAAAATAATAAGAATAGTATTAATGATAATAGATATGCTTAGCTTGATTCTAATGTTTCCTTAACTTCAGTTTTCAATGTCATAGAGTATGTGGTTTGGTCACTAGCACTCCAATCCTTATTACGATGGATTACTCCACCATTCATAGACCATGTTTGTCTAGCTTTAGTTCCATCAGCATAATGTTTAATCCCTGAACATGTGGCTTCATCAAATATTCCTTTTTCAAATATAGCTGATTGTGCTTGGTCTTCTTCTAAGTTACGGGGCATATCAATACCTTCAACTGTTACTTCACTAGCATTCTTAGGAGTACCTACTTGTACTGGACCATCACTAGTCAAGATACTACTAGTGTCATCTGATTCTTCAGGTTTCACTGCAGTTAATGCTCTGAATCGTACACTATCAACAAAAAATTCCATGTTCTCTAAAAATAATGTATTTGCCATCATTATCACCTTCTTATTTCTATTCGTTTATTTCTAAGTCTCCAAACACATTAATAGTTTGAATAATATTATCTTCATTCACTTTAACCTTAATATCTACACTAGCACTACCAGATTTACTAACATTCCATTCGAGAGCTGTAATATAATCCTCTTTCACGTATTTATCACGAAGATTAATACACATTGTTTGAAATTGTGGATAAGATATTCTTTCGTTATTAGCTTTCCCTATACTGGTTTCTAGTTTTTCTCTTAATTCGTTCATGATTAAATGGTATACTCTTTCAATCCTAAGATCATTATCTGTTGGAGTGTTAGCATTAGCTATTGCAACTATACCACGAATACTATCCTTATATTTGGTAGCTAAAGCACCATTCATAATACAAGCATTATATACATCCTTATTATACACTTCCCTAGTTACAGGAGGGGTTACATTATTTAATGTCATCATACTATGCTTATCATTCTCACTAACACTGCTTATCACTCCAGCATAATATATACTAGATTCTGCAAGGTTAAAAGCATCCCCAGTAGCTAATCTTACTGGTGTGGTTACTATACCATATATTCCCCCATCAACAAAAAATTCACTAAACTCTATTATATTACTACCTTCACTATTCGGGGTTAATGGTACGAATGCCGCACATCCTTCCATTTGTTTAAGTTTTTTCTGCCAGAATGTTTTATACATTTCAGATTGTGTACTTGTTAATTCATAGGGTAATGCTAGTATATTGTATTTAGCATCTTCAAGTAATTCAAATATATTAGCTAATTTTTCATCACTTACATCATAATCATATACTGGTGTTTCTGCTGTACCTGTATTAGTTGTTAGGTTAACTAGTACTATTTCTTTCACATTAGTGTTTTGTGTTAATATTTCAAGGTATCTGTAACCTAATGCTTCTTCAATACTTGTTTTTTGTTCATTTAATGCTGTTTTAATATTACCATAAGCCTTTAATACGAAACTATCATCCTTGAATGGGGCAACAAGACAAATTAATGATCTGTTGTTACTTATCATCTCGGAATCATATTTTCCAGCCACAAAATTTATTCCTAATTCTCCTTTAACCATGATTTTAGTCTCCTGTGTTTAAATATTTCTTAAAATTTTCTTCCACTAATTTTTTATCTGTTGTGTAATGTTTACTTTTCTTAAACCCCACAATAAGGTAATGGTTTTGTTTATTTAAGTCAAAATCACTAATTTTTTCTTTAGGTTCAGCATTATCTTTTTGAACCTCTATTTTCTCATTTTTTTGTTTAGACCTTTTTGAATCCTTCTTATTTCCCATAACTATCAACCCATTATTATTATTTTATTTTACTTCAACTTTATCCATGAATACATTAATATCAGTATCATCAACTGTCCAATCATAAGATTCCTTAAAAATTAGGTTCAAACTACGATATTTAATCCTAAATTCTGGTGAAATCCATACCATTTTACTATTAGCCCATCTAAAACTTCGTCTATTCAATTCACTATTCTTAATAAGGCTGAGAACTCTTTTTGTGCATAAATCAATAGCTTTCTTAGCATCCCTAGGGTCTGTTAGATTTGTAGTTATAACTACAGTTATTTGAGTATCATAAATATCACAATCACTAGTTGGCTTAATGAAGGTTTGTACTCCCTGTCCAATGAATAATCCATGTTGTGCATTCTTTAATTTGTTTTCTGATGGAAAACTAATAATATAATTCTTTAGGATAGGGTCTTCTTTCTGTGCCTCTACTAGTAGATTATAAAGTATTTCATCACTACTAAATAGTGTATCTGTATTAACTTTCATAAATTAAGACTCTCCTTAGCTATCTTATCAATATCCATCTCTAAAGCCTCCCTAGCTGGTGTTACGAATGGGTGGGGGGGTAATTTCCGTCCAGGATTAGTTCCATATTCATCAGTAACCATATACGGGAATCCTTTATTTTCTGCACTATTATCAACTATCCATGTCATGTTTCCTTCATCTTCCTTAAAGAAGGAGTTTCTACCCTCACCTGATTCGAAGGGGTGTTCATGTTCATTGAAGAATACTTGTTCGTATTGTAATAATTGGTCTGCTGCCTTTTCAGCTAGATTACTAGCACCATCTTGAAGTTTATCCTTTAAATCATCGACAATTTCTTTTACTGGGGCGAATATCCCATCTGTTGGTAATTTATCAAGGTCTGATGTGTCTAATACGACTTGCACGCGTGTTGTTAATCCTGAATTATCATCCATACATAACACGCCCCCCATTATAGTGAAGATAATCCAACTAGACGATTAAGTTTCAACTTATCAAGCTTATTATAAGCATCACTATATAACATTCCACCATAACTACGGATGAATGTTCCTTCAGTTTCATCAGTATCCACACGAACATTATACTTATTCCATAATTTAGATGCAGCTAGACGGTACACTGCTTTTAGGAAATCATCCTTATTGAAAAGGGTATCCTCGAGTTTTAGACTAGTATAGGTTTCAGCATCAGATAATGCTTCCTTATAGAAGAAATCAACTTCTTGTATTGTTAATGCTTTGTTTGGTTTCTTATAAACATCAGTATCATCAGTATCATCCACTATATCGTTAATACTCCATCCGTCGAGGTGGTTAAGAATCATTTCAACTATATCGTCAGTGATCAGGGGTTCAGTCATCAGAAAACACCACCACGATTATTATTCTTTAAGTGAATAAGCATCCTTTTTTATGAGTATGTCTGCAATTGCTTGTTCTACTTCACTAGTACCATTATTGAATTGTATTTTCTTATCCTTGAAGAATACTGCATGGTCTTTATTGTTTCCATTGTATTTTATCTTAACAAGCCCATTACTAGTATTTTTACTGTTTAATGGTTTATCACCACTATTAAGATAATTTAAGATTTTTTCAGCAACTGTAGACTCAACCCCAAGCTTACCAAAACTTGAAGCATCCATTACACATAAATCATTCATTGTAAGGTTTGCTTTCACTAATTTATCTATACTCTTCTGCCCAACACCTTCTATTTCAATTAAACCAGTCAATTCAGTCATATTATCCTCCATTAAACATACACATAAAAATTTAAGATATATGATTGGGGATAGGAATAATCCTAATTATCACCAATACTACTAACAACACCCAACTTTTCAGGTGATGGTATACCAAAACCAGTGAAAGCAGCTATGACACTATCTTCAGTTAATTTAGTTCTAGCTAATGGGAATACGCTTGGAGCTAATAATTCAGGTGCAGTTAATGCACTACTATCAACAACAAATAATTTATCACTACTATCTGGGTCTATATTACCATTACTTAAATGAGTAACAAGATTACGATCAGTTAATACTGGTATCTCACCATTAGGAGTATAGTAACCTCTAACCCATCCGCCAGGTACAAATTCAACCATATTGGTCTTATATTCTTTAGCTTGTTGTTCTTTAGTTAATTGTCTTGCAACACGTGCAGTACTAACAATCGCATCTGGAGTTCCACCCTTAGCTATCACACGGTCTATCATGTCATCCACAACATCCATAGTGATTTTAGCTTCAGCTATATCTGTAGTGTTCTCTGCTAATTTATCAATACCATCAAAACTATTAGAATCTGTAGCACTATTACCGAGTAGGTATGATTTATCTTCAACACGTGCAATATCTTTCATACCATCTTCAGTATCATCACCGATAAGGTCTATGCCTTGTGTTCCCATTTGTGCCATTAATGATACACTTATAGGGTAAGTTATAACTTTCTGTGTTTTAACAATCTTATCCCATTCCTTTACTTGAGCATCAGGTAAATCACCAGTCTCTGGTATGAAACTAGCACCAGTTAACGGATTCTTAGTTTTCCATCCAAAAGCACTACTAGTACTAGCAGTAACAACTCCTTTTTCTTCAAGGAATCTACGGAATGGTGCTTCAGAGATTAATTTATTTTTAATCTCATTACTATAATCTATTTGGATAATGTCTTCTACACTTTTGCTTGTTTGACTAGCTTTTAACATTTCGCCTTTAAAAATAGTCATTACTTCTTCATATGTTTTTGCATCTGCAAATTGTGATTTTAAATCTTGCATTTTATAATCCTCCATTAATCTAAAATATATTTTCACTAAAAAAAATGATATTCTATTCTTATTTATAGTTTAATCTGTTCTTTCTCTTATCCATAATCTCTTTACCAGACATTATAGGGATACCTAGGTGGTTCTTCTTTAATTCTGGTTCATTATCTGGTTTTGTTTCGTTATCTTCTTTGGTTATTGATTTTCTAAGTTCTGGTTTCTTAGTTGATTTTTCAGATTCATTATCAGATGATTCCTCTTTAGCTCCTTTAACTTTGAAACTTAACTCAACTTCTTCTTTATCAGCTAAACTAATAGTTTCATCATCATTTATAGTGAAACTATATTTAAAGTAATTGTTTTCATCATCTATAATTATAATATAATCGTCACCAGTTTCAACTATCTTAATATCAGATATGGTTTTATCAGCATAATCTTTTTCAATGATAGCTTCAATCACCTTACTAATTGAATCATTATTATCATCAGATGATTTTTTAAGTTCAGCTAATTCTTCTTTAACAACTTCCCTTACGGCTGATTTAATAGATTTCTCTAAATCCATAGTATCAACTTTATCTTCGACTTCCACGGTAGGTTTCTCTATGTTAAGGGTTTCTTTTTCTATATCTTCTGGTTTTGCTTCTTCTTTTTCAAGTTCTGCTTCTTCTTCATTAACTAGGTTTTTTAATTTCTCTAAAAATGTCATATTATAACTCCTACTATTCTTATTATTTTTTTCTAAAAACATGTTAAACGTATCATAATCATAAACATCTAACGTATAACCATTAGCAGCATCATCAACTAAACTATGAAACTTAGTATCCATACACTCCTTATTACTAATCTCATCACCATAAAACTGATTACCCTTAATCTTCTTAGCATCCTCAATACAAACAGGACACGATTTAAGCTTATTATTAATCGATAACCCATTAATACGATGATTATCAATATCACTAATAATATCCTCATCAGTAACCATTAAAGTTTTAAGCCACGAACCAGCTGGAGCAGTCTTACCAGCTACATCTTCATCATGCTTGATAAGTTCATTAGCTATAGTTATAACTCCATCTACAGGAGTCTTATTATGATATATGTCATGTGATTGTTGGTTCGCGTCGGATGTGAATTGTTTAATAATATCATCGGTAGTCCATTCTACATTATCACTATCAGGTACACCATTTGCTAGGACTACTGCTCTGGCGTATCTTGCATTCTTTTTGGTTTTATAATCTACAACTTTAACCACCACCTATTCAAATATAGCTATCGCTAACCCGTTAATGGGGGAATCGTGTATGTAAAAAATAGTTAATCAGGTATAGCTATCGCTAATACTAGTTTTTATAAATTATTAAGAATTTGTTTATTAAAAAAGCCAACAACACAATGGTAGTGTTATTGGCATGAAAAGAAAATTTATATTAAAAATAAGTTTTAATCTGCATTATCATCGGAGAGAATAATGTCCTTCCATTTAGGGTACTTCTTAACAAAATCCTCTACTTGCCTATTAAAGATAGCAATATCCTCTTTAAAAGAAGCTCTATTGAATTCCATCCTCATTTCTCTCATCTTTTTTATAATATTATCTTTACTGTTTTTTTTTGAGAAAATGATTCCTTCTAGGGATGAAGCCAGAGGGAACTTCAATACCCATGGGGATGGCATCGTCTAATGTAAGTAATTCATCTTCAATACTTTTAACATATTCAGTATTTGTCTTAATCTTCATTACCATTTAATCACCCCTATTACTAATCTTTTTTATTAGGATTATATATGTAATTTGTCTATATATTATACCCTTCCTTTTCCAAAGATTCAAATATGTCTGGAAAATTCTTTTTTAGATCATTATATCTTTCAATATAATATTTTTTCATTACATCTATAACTTGCTGAGGGTTCTTATAAAACCCATGTTCGAAACTGTAAGCGATCCCTTTATTTAATTTAGGGATTGAAGGGTATGGTTCTAGGCATACTGGTTCGTATTTTGAATATCTATCATTTTTATCAAGAAAACTTGCATTTAAGTCATCATCGAGCATTTCTTTATTTATTTCTATAGCTTCATGTGCTTTTATAAATTCTTTATCTAAAATTACTGCCCCCATTATTTCACTCTCCAATTTATTATCTCAAGACCTCTCTCTTTAGTTATATTATTTACTTCTTTATACCATTTAACTTTATTGGCCTCATAATATTCTGGGACAGTCATTTTATCCCAAACTTTCCCATAGTCTTTTTTGAATTCGTTTACTTTATCTGAATAGAACCCTTTATAACTAGGTGCACGGAGCCCTTGACTCTCCCTAGCCCGTTTATATTCTCGTTCTATCCTAGGATCATATTTAACAAGAGTTCTTTCATTGCCTTGAGATATTAATTCATATTTTGGTTCAAGGATCCCATTTGTACTAGTGCTACCAATTGATGATATATCAGCGTATGAAGGCATTGTTCCAGGGGCATTCTTGTTGAATGGGTGATTATGTGAATGTATCCCTTTATTTTCAGAGGCAAAAACACTTCGTGTAGACCCCATTTTGCTATCAATTACATTACCATTCATGTCAAATCCTATACTATGTTCCAGTCGGTCGTTTAGAGTAGGAGCTATTGATTCCTCTATTTTGGTGGCAGTTTCTTCATCAATTCCTAATTTAGCATAACCATCTTTTTTGTTATCATTTTCAGTTTGAACATTATCTTTATTTTCTTCTTCTAATGCTTCAGCTTCCTCTGAGGATAAGTATTCTACTTCACATTCACAGTTACCAGACCAACAAGTCTTATCTTTATATTTAACCCATAAAATATGATGTTTTTCTAATTCAACACATCTAACAAAGCCTTCATAAAGATATTTAGAAATATAATTATTATTACAATGAAACCTTGTATTTCTTATTCCTTGGTTCACATAAATCTCATACAAATCATAATTAGTAGTTCCTTCTTTTCCTTTAATACTCCAATCAGTACCTTTAGCATATCTCAAAGTAACAGTAGGATACCAACCAGAATTCAAAATCATTAAAGATAATCCACTAACTAACTTCTTAGAAGATGTAAACAACCTTACATTATTTGATTTAAATATATTACCCTTATTATTAAATGTTCCTAATTCTATATGCCCATCAGCTAAGCCATAAGTCTTAATAAATGTTTGAGAATCTTCTTTTGAAAAATTAAACATTATTGAAGGGATATATTTTTCATTAGACTTTCCAATCTCTCTGAAATAATCCGCTAATTCCCAACTATTAAAAACCAAACCATTACTGACAAAACGAGGATTTAAACCCATTTTATCTAAAATAGGTAACAAAGTATTTTTTATATTATTTAATTTTTTTTCTTTATGAACATTAATTATTATTCTACTAGTATTCCTACTATGGTTAACAGAACCATCAGACAAATACCATGCCATTAATACACTAAAATCATTAGCTATAAACTCCAAGCCGTTTATATTAACCTTCGGGGAAATATTATTATTTTCAATAGTTCGAGGGATATACATATCCTTTTTTAAATCTTTTGCCTTGACAAACTTATCTTCATAAACATACCCCTTCCCATATTTTTTTTTAGCTCTTACTCTATGTTCAACAAACATACTATGTTCTGGAGTAACATGTAATTCAAAACGATTGTTCTTGAGTTTATATAAGTATCCTTCATAATATTCTTCTATCTTATGGGTTGCTTTAACCCATTCACTTTCTTTAGTTTTAGGATTCATTGATAAAAAATAATCAGTGTCAATATTCACTTCTTTAAAATCAATCCACCCTCTTTTAGTAAAAACATGTGTTCCTTCTTTAAAACAGTTACAAATATTTCCACAATTATTAGTGTCATTCTCAACATCTCTGGGGAATCTTAATTCATCGACTTGTCCAGATACTTCATTTTCAACGATGAAGGGTTCTTCTAGTTCCATTACTACACCATCCATATTACTATGTCTAGTGTTCTCTAATTGAGACCACCTCCATACTTTATGAGTATAGACAGGATCGAATCCATTCCTTATTGCTTCAGCGTTCGCATCTAATGCTTCCTGATAATCAATAGCGTTGGCTTTATATCTTTCAAGGTCTTGACTTAACTTATCCAACTCTTTATAAGTATATTCCCGTCCCTTCCATGATTCTCCACGTTCAATAGATTTTTCGAGGATGTTAAGACGGTCTACTTTAGGGAAAGCCTCAGCCATCCGAGTATACTCTGATATGTTGAGTTCTGTTTGTGCTAATGTTTTCTCAATATATTTAAGATTATCAAGCACACGTTCAGTTTCTATTTGGCTAACAACAGTCGTAACATTATCAGCATTTATACGAGTAAGATTCTTATATAATGTATCATTACTAGTTAATGGACTATTCAATAATTCTCGAAATTGTCTGGTAGTGACTGGATTATTTAAATTATATATCGTCTGGTATATTGTACCTTGATTGAATATGTTTAAATCTGTACTAGTCTTCTTATAATAATCCGTGATCTTCTTGTCTACTAGTTGGTTATTATATAATTTGAGGTAGATATGGTAGGGGTTTGTTGCTTTTAATAATTCTTTTGTTTTCAAGTAATGATTATATGCCTTATTAGTAGTTATCAAAACAAGTCCTCCCCTTCCTTATTTATCCTTGATTGTTCCCTAGATCCATAATATTGCTAACAATAGCTTCCTCATCAGTACTCATAGCATAATCTGTTAATGGTCGACCATTATAAAGATGCATATTAAATATAGGTTCAGTGAAATTATAGTCTTCAATATTGACTTCGGTTTCATATTTACTTATAGCTTTAATGGTTTGTGCTAATGTTATTATCCCGTTCTTGAATAGTTCTAAGAATTGTTTAACCTTAGTGTCCACTAATTCTGTGAATAGTGGAGTCTCTATATCTACCTGTAATTCCATGTCTAGATCAGGATATAAGTAGTTGATGAGCATTAACATATCATCTTCAAGAGGCATTTGTTCACGACCAATATCTTGAGTATAGATTTCCCATATTGCTGCTGCAGTGTTACTACTACTTAGGGGGTCTTTTATCTCTGTGAACATGTATCTTTCACGTGGTATTTGCATGTTACTTAATAGTTCATTGTCGCATTCTCTTGATAATTCGCTGAGGTATTGGTAATTGTTTTCACTTATCTGTACGTATTGTAGGCTCATTGGTTTCTCTGTTTCCTCATAGAATACTGCTGTACCCCCCTTGTTAGCTTTTAATTCATTAGCTACAATTGTAGCCCCCTCTAATTCTTGGAATTCACGGATCTTCTGTTTATCTTCACTACTAAGATTTTCACTTTCAAGTAATGCTTGTATCTCTACTGGTACTTGCATGGGAATGCCCGTTTCCTTATTAAATAATAGTATACCATTAAGATTATTCCCATTATTAATCTTATCACTATTTAACTGGTTTAATGCTATCTTAGCATTTATATGCTCCCTTGTACCATACCATTTCTGTTTAGAGAAGAAATTATAAAAATTGTCGCCGCCCCTCCACCATACTGTGCCTAATTCATTACCATCATAGGTTTCATAGTTTTCTGGGTATTCGCAACCTACTATTCTGTAATACTTTTTCTCACTACTACTTATCTCCTGTTCACAAAGATAGATCGGAGCTTCCTGTACACTAGTATCATTAATTTTCAGGACTTGTATCTGGCTGGCGGGTATTTGGCTTAATCGGAACTCTTCACTATCATCATCTAATTTATTAACTTTACATGCCCCAAAACTGTTTAATTCTAGGTCTTTTTCACGAAAATATATTTCTATTTGTGATTTTTTTATACTATTCATAATGAAGCTTATATCTTTCTCTGAATCTTCATCATTAACTGGTGTTATGTTTATTTCTTGTAATACTTTATCTTTTGCCCGTATATCACACCCCGTGGCTAGTTTTCCATAATTATCATTATAGTAGGTGCATTGTGTTAATGAGAATGGTGGTTCTAAATATTTACTTGTAGTTCCAGCATCAAGTTTATCTTTCTCGTTACTACTAGTATTCTCGGATTGTTCTTCTTTAATTAATTGTAACTTATTATAATCCTTACGCCTATTATCTGATTTAATCATCTCTATCTCTTTACTAACCGTTTGATGCTGTATCATGAAACTCTGCATAATCATCACTCCATTATCATTATCCTGTTGCCGTGGATAATCCAGTACTGCGTACTATTGGTATTGTTGTTGTAGCGAAAACATGACTATCTAGCATGTCATCGTGTGATCCTTTAGGGAAATCAGAATATTCTTTTTCAAAATTCTTATATTCTGGATGGTCTATGGGTAACCATACTTGCTTATTCTGAAACTTAGTACTGTTAGCTATTATCCTTGCTTCCTTATTACCAGTAGATGTTTCAGGTTTAATATTCATATCCGTAGTAGCCATTAATTGTTGACTAGCTGCTAACTGGTAAGCATTACTCTCAATCTTAGTTAAAAGGACATTCCATTGTTGAGCATTCCATATGGCGTGTAAACTATTATATCTTACTTTTCTTATCATTTCCATTTGCTTAGGGAAACTTAATTTATCACGATACCAATCCAGTACAAATATTTTAAATTCGGGTACTCTTTGGACTCCTATAGTTTCAATTACAAAGTAATCATTCTGTTCTTTCTCACCAATAGCTAAATCCACTCCTTGATATACTTCAAGATTCTGTAATGGTGGTATCTGTTCAACACCATACTCGTTACTTGCTTCATTGGTAATAGCACATTTTTGTATCCAGTCAAGTTTAAGGGTAGTATTCTTTAATGCTTCCAGATTATTCTGATATTCTCGTTCAAAAGCAGTAATCCCGATCTCAGCTATCTTTAATAGGACATCTTTTATACTCCACCGTTTAGGGAATAATAAGTCATAATCCCCCTGGATATTCTTCTAGTTCTTTAGCTTCTTTTTCACTGATAACTGATGGAATATTAATATTAATCTCAGGCGAAGCAGGAGAATCTTTTAGTATCTTAGCTTTAGCTTTCACTGCTTGTATAGCTACCCGTTTGGCATCGAGTATAATTTTAGCTATATCTGCCTCAGTAGTAACAACATAATCAGTATACTGTTTAGATTTCAATTTCCCTAAATTAAGATTAAGCCCGTTCGCTTCAATTATAATCTTATCCAAAGCCTCCAAATCAGAAACACCCTTATTAACAACCGCATCCACAGCCTCATTATCAGCTACACCCTTATCAATAACTTCTCTCTGCTTCTTTTTATAATATTCCTGATTAGTCTTAGACCTAATCTTCCGAGCATAATTATTAATAGTAGTATGAATTAGCTTTTCATCATATTCATCCATTAAATAATTAGATATGTCCCTTGAACTCAACCCTTCCTTTATCATGTCGAGGATTTCATTAAAATGAGGGGATAGTTCTACTTTAGTTTTTCTTGACATGATGATCCTCTCTAGTATAATATATTTTGCACGACTTTGTCCAAAGCGTACAAGTTGGACAAGGTGTACAATAATGTAAAAATAATTAAAATAAAAATTTGGTAAGGTATTAATAAGATATTAATGTAATAGAATGTAATTATAAAATAATAAATTAATAAGGAGGGAAGATATATGGGTATTGAAAACAATTGGGATAAAAAAGATTTATTAAAAATAATAAAAGAGATTAATGAAATTGTGGATTATATTATTAAGATTAATAAATAATTTTTTTAATTATTTTTTTTTATTTTTTATTTTTTTGTGTGATGTGCCTTGCTGGAATTGAACCAGCACTTGTGTAAAAATAGTTTATTTTTTGCAGTGTATCATAAATTATGAGTGAATATTGCTGTTATAAATTTATGTGTAGTTTAACTGTCCCCATTAGGCACTTATATTTAATCCATCCAAGTATCGGATGTTTAGTATGTCTTTTTTAATATATGATTGAGTATGTATTAGGTTATTTTCTTTAATTTTTTGGATATTGTCTTCATGGTCGGTTAGTGCTTGTCTTAGTATTGTACCGCATGATTGGCAGTAGGTTTCATCATGTTGGGGGTCGTAGATTATGTTACTTGCTCTGCAGTGGTAGCAGTGAGTGATGCCGTTAATATTAGTGGAGGGGTGGTTGTATCCTGTACTTGTCCCTGTCGTTATTTTTTGTTCTGCTTTGTGGTTAGTTATCATTATTATTACCCTAAATAAGTTAATAATTTTTTCAGTACTTCCCATTTATTCTCACTGTAACGCTTTTAGAAATACTAGGGTATTTTTTATGCTCGGATTTTTAGTCTTCTGAATTCATTCAATATTTTCTCGTGTTCTCTCTTCATTGATGGTTGTCTATGTTCACTTAAGCCTCCACTACCTAATCCATAATAATAGTCATCTTTAATTAGTATTTGTCGTCTGTGTCGTCTTACTCGTTCATTAGTCTTGTATTGTCTTGCATATTTACTATGAGTGCTGTTACAGTATTTTTGGTTTGGAAACTTTACAATGAATTCTTTATTGCACCATTCACAAGTTTTAGTCTTCATAATCACACTCCATAAACTTAAATAGTTTTTTTTAGATGTAATGTATATATGGTATGAGTTACATACCAAATATCATTACTATTTTATTTATTATAAATTCTCTTTATTTATACTCCATTCGCTAGTATTCTTATCTAACTTGAATAATTTCCTACCCCTACGTGTTGAACTCCCTAATAAACGCCCCATTGACACTGAACTCTTCAATAACTTCTGCTTAGGAGTTAATTTATTAACTATAATGTATTCATGGATTTCTCTACTTGTACCTTTACTATAGATTGTTAAATACATTAATGCTAATGATTTAGCTACACTCCTCTGTTCCTTACTCATTTGATTAATTATTCTGATTCCTCCTTGATTATTAATGGTCTAGGCTTACCTCCAGCCTTCCATGTTGTATTCGCCTTAGCATAGTTGCATGCTTCACATAATACTTGTAAATTCTCAAGTTCATTTGTTCCCCCCTCTGATATGGGTATTATGTGATCTATTGTTAATTTTGCATCCCTAGTTGTGGCTCCACATTCGGGGCAACGATAATTGTATTTTTTGAATACGTTATGTCTTGTTTGTTTTCCTAATGTTTTTCTTTTATATTTATTTTGTAATTGTTTCTTTAAACTTATAATTTCCTTGTTTTGATTGTTTATTATTTGTGTAAGTTTTATTTTATCGTTTTTTAATTGTTTTTGGTTTTCTTTTATCTGTTTTAGAGTGTTTGTTATGTTTTTGGTTTTTATTTGGTGTTGGTGTTGGGGATTGTTTGTTATTTCGTTTATTGTTGTGGTTACTGTTTCTTTTATCATGTCTGTGATGATTTTAGAAAACATTTCAAATTACACCTCCCTGTTTATAGGTTTTCTTGTTCAAATTCCTTTTCACAATTATAACATTTTAATAAAGCCATGGGCTACACCTCTTTTAGCTTATATGATGATTTCAGTTCCATGGAAGACTTTTCCATAGACTATATGCAGTTCCATTGTCTAATTCCTCACTCTTTGAAACCCATATAAATAAATATAATCTGTCCATTCTAAGTTTGGGTAGAACTCTCTAAATTTATCTAAAATCTTATCACTATTTTCATAAGCACAAACCCCGTCAAATTCAAGGTTTTCATCTGTAATTTCGTCTATAGGTTTACTATAAATATCTTTATTTAATCCTAAATCGTCTAATAAAAGAAACATAGGTAAGTTATCTAATTTTTCTTTTTTCATTAATACAACTTCAACAAGGAAAGAATAAGACTTAGCTTCTATCTTAATAACCTGATTTAGCATTAAATGCTTATCATGATCCCTAATTGTTGTAAATACCTCATTTTCTAGTTTCTCAAAATCTTTAGCAAATTTAATAGTTTCCATTATTTAACCTCTTTTAATCTTTTTCATTCCTTTTTAAATAATCAACATATAATTGCTTATTTTCTCTTAATAATTCCATAATATCTTGATTATCTTCTAAAAAAAGACTATAATTTTCTTCTTCAAAATGTAATACATCTTCCAAAATTTTAAATTCATTTTTCTTTTAAAAAGAAAGCTCCAAATTTATTAACAATTTTTTCTTTTGAACCAATGACTGAAATAGGTATTATACAGATTGCATCATCTACTACTGCTTTTTTAAAAATTTTTATCATTTTCATTAGTCTAACTCTTCCTCATATACTGCTTCAACTCTACAACAACTAAACTCCTCATTAACAGAACTAAAAGTATTTTCAGCTATTTCCTTCTCAAGATCATATTCACATCCGCATCTAGGACATTTAAAAATATTTTATTTTGTTGAATTAATTACTGACATTAATTTTACCTCCTTCATTATTTTCTATAATTATAATTATTCATTTTTTATTTTAATGCTAATTTTATAGTTTGAAACAAACTTAAAGTAAATATTGACCATATAAATGATCAATACCTCCTTATTTTTTATACAATATTGTTCAAATTTTATTTTTAAATAAATCCACATTCCCTTTTTATTTTATCTAAATTTGGTTTATATTTTTTTTCATATTCTTCCATTTTTAAATCTAAAATTTCTTCATATCGTTTTTCTTCGTCAAGTTCATCTTTAAAATCATAATATCCCATTCCTAAAAACGTAACTTTACCATCTTTAAGACCACTCATTACATGCTTTGTTTCCATTTTTCCTTTATTTGGAAAACTATTAGCAGTAAATGTATGCATTTCATTTTCTTTCCAACTTTCTATATTTGATTCTAAAACCATTGCATAATACATTCTCATAACTCCATCTCCTCACCAAAAAATAAAAGTATTTTCAGCTATTTCCTTCTCAAGATCATATTCACATCCGCATCTAGGACATTTAAAAATATTTTATTTTGTTGAATTAATTACTGACATTAATTTTACCTCCTTATTTTATGGTTATTCCTAATAATTCCCCTAATAGATAGTCTGGCGTTATTTCAGTTACAATGTCGCCATTCTCATTAAATAAGTCAATATCTCCATATTTAAAAGCCATGTTTTCTAATTCTGCTATTGCTTCTTTTATTTTCATGTTTATTCACTCCTTATTAAAAATTACAGTATTTAATTCCATACATCTGATAGCATAATTTATAGTAAGGCTTGCACTTGCTCCACTATGATTATCCTTTTTTAATTGTTCATTAATAGCTATTAGTACATTTTTAACGCCTTTTCTGAACTTTTCTTCATCATAAATATCATTATATTCAGAATCATTTAATGTTTTTATCCAATCACCCAATGTCATTTAATCACTCTCCTAAAACCCACTTAAGTTCTTGAATTAACTCATGCTCTATACTCCAATATAGAGACTTGCTTCTATGCGTAATTATCTCTTCATATGCTCTTATTCTATCCCTAATTTCATTTTCAGATTTCATTTATCTCGCCTAACCGTTTATTTTGTTCTTGTCTAATCTTCCTTATCTCCCTAATATGGTTACATTCCTCTTTATTATAATAATACAACTCTAAACTCCTTAATTCCCTATCATTAAACCATTTAAATAAATATGGTGGATTAAAAAAGAGATTAAAAAGTTTATATTTAATTACCAATAACTTCATTCTTATTATGCCCCGTTAATATTTGTTATTCCCCCATTATTATTCATGAAATTGTAATGTAAGTCATAATTTAACCATTCATTAAGATTCCATGAATTATTAACATTATCTACTTTTATTAGTACTGCACGCCGATTATAAGACTTGTCAATCCCAGTAACTCCACAATAGTCAGCGTCACAGTATTTACAAGTTAATTCCTTCTCATAAACACCTTTAGGATTAATTAATAAACAATCATAATGTTTACATAATGGACAGTAGTCCTCAAATGTTGAAGTACTATACTCGTACTTATAACCCTCAACACTTGGTAATGCGGTTATTGTGATTGCTTTCCCAGTTACAGTGCTTATTACTCCTAACACTACTATTATTATGATTAGTAGTGTTAGAATTCCCAAGTGTGGTTCTGAATCATCACCATTCATAACTTTAAATCTCCTTAAACACTTTAAACTGTAAAGATGGGTGTATCTTATTAAATTCTTCACATTCTTTAATAGCTACTGATTTCACTGTAGTCCTTAAAGGTCGTACGAATCTATGCTCCTCTCTATAGGCATATATTATTCCATAAATATCCATTATTCATCCTCCTTTTACATAATTGACACTCATCTAATCCCATCCATAACCTTACCTGCAGTCTTCTCACCAATACCCTTAATACCCATCAAATCCTCAGTATCAACACTCACCAAATCTATTAAATTATTTAACTCTAATTCATCCCTAATTAATCGTGCAGTATGAACATTAACACCATTAACACCACACAAATAAGAAACAACACAATCACCAAGCTTAGGAACACGCCTATAAACCCTATCCTTATCATCCAACGACTTATTAATATTCATACGAACACTAACAACAGCCTGCCTAACATTCTCAACAATAATAACCTTAGTCTGCTGTAACAAACTACTATAAGCCCCTAACCATTGAGGAACACTAATACTAGGAATACCCTTAACCTTACGATTAACAATATCTTTAACCACAGACCCCTCCACAATCACATAATGATAATCATAACAACCCGTCATCCTGTAAACCTGATCAAAAATATGATTATTCAGTATACTCGTATTCATATCATTAGCTGTTTTATACTCAAAAGCCACCCGCTTACTTATAATTGAATCTTCACTACACCAAACATAATCAGCATTATCAACCTTACATATCCTGACATTATCCTTACCAAATTCATGTTCAAATGCTTCATACCTTTTAGGATCCTTCTCTTCATGTGCACACAATAACATACCTTATAATCTCCTCAACATTTTTTCATGAGTTGTACCCCTATTTTTTTCTCCAGTCATTATTTTAACCTCCTTAAATTAAACTCTTCTTTACGTAATTCCTTAAACTTCTCATTTAACTCTTTAATCTTTAACCTTACACTTGTAGGATTGAAATCAACAATCAACTCACCAGGAGCCTTACCAAGATTCTTTTTCATCAGATTCAAACCATCATTCAATAAATTTTCCAATTCATTGATCTTGAATCGGATATACTTTTTTTCCTTATCGAACTCCCATCTTTCATTGTCGAGTATGCACCATCTTGGGTGTGTGCATAGTGTGCATCCGTCACCTTCACTATAATTACAAGTATTATCTTTTTCTTTTTTTTTATTAATTATTTGAAATTTTTGTTTGTTGGCTTCCTTTAAAAGTGTATCATAGTCAACTTTCATTTAAAGCCCCCTTAATCCTTATTTTTATGTTATAAATAGTTTACATGAGTTATAGCCTTTGCGGCGGTCAATATTTTTTCAAGCATTTTCCACTATTTATAAGTAAAAAAAAGCCTTAAAAGAGCGCCGCACTATATCGCGGCGGTCTTTCCATCCTTGGATAAGGCTAAAACATACTTTATATTCCTCAGATAGTAAGCGAATTTTGACTTTTCAGAATGAGGGGTCGCGACTTGATCAAGTCTTTTGCCCTTTATAAGTAAATCCAAAAAACCTAATCGTTTACTTCGCTTAGTTCGCTTACTTCATTTACTTCGTTTACTTCGCTTATTTCACTTACCTTTTTTTTCAATCTTTTAACAATCCTATAATCTAACTTATCAAAACTATTCCACCCAGGAACAGGAACATTATAGGATTGTAAATTAATTTCCAAGCCATTTAAAGGAACATCACTACAAATAACATCCTTAATATCGTCACCTAACTCAAAAGCAATAGAATCAATAGCCTCTTCATCTAATTTTAAAATATTTTCAATATCCTCATCAGAAACTTTACCTGTTAACTTCCAAAAACCCATCATTCCCTTCTTACCAATCGATTTTATAAACCCATTCGCATTTAACTCTGAAAAATACTTTTGAATACTCCTTTTACTTAATTTCAATGATTGTTTTTCAAAATAATCACTAGATGTAAACCCTGCTTCTAAAGCAAACTCCTCATCCTCTTCAGTACGATAATATGCTATACTATTAATATTATCTCGTATATCGTCAAGGATTTCAGCAGCCTTAGGACTAATATTAAAACTAATAGATTCATGATAAGGTGTAAGCAGACTGAAAAATAATTGAACATCCTCTAAACTACTGTAAATAACTTTTTCATCATTAACAATATGAATTTCTTTATTATAAAAATTCAAAGCAGTAATAGTCTTCAAAATACCATTATACTTATCAAAATCCCGTTTAAAATAATCTGACTCTGATAAAAACTCAATAATAAGACTAATATAAGGATTAACAATATTAATATCCTCTAACACATTTCTTAAATGATAAACCATGTATTGAATTAATTTAGATTCAAATTCATAAGATTTCATTAATTTAAATGTCTTACCCCTCATTTCAAGCATACTTTGTCTCTTATTAAAAACATTCTTATTATCCATCCTTGGACTAGTAAAAATAGACCTACTCTTTTCCTGATCATCAAATTTATGACCTGGAACAGTAGTATAAGTTAAACAAGGTTTGCCTCGAAGAGTTATATCCTTAACAATAAAGCCTCCTTCACCATCAGGAACATTTAAAGGTTTATTTAAATAACCATCAGATTGTAATTCTTTAAGTAAGTTTTTACTCTCCATTATAAAATCTTGGTCTTTCAATCCGCCCAAATCACCATAATTAACAATCATTCCATCATAGAAGTATTCATTATCCTGTGCTCTACGGAACATTGCAGATTCAGTAATTTTTTTCTCATTAATAATAAATTCATCAGGGATAAACTGTAAAGCCACTTCTTGAATATGTGTTTTCCCAGATCCTCCATCACCTAATCCTATTACACTAATCGGATTTTTAAGGATTACTTGACTCGCATAAGCAACAAAGTTCAATAGGATATTAGTTCTTTCTCCAGCTGTTAACCATTCCGTAATACTAGCAATCCATATTAAAGGCTGAGGTAATGATTTTAAGACAGTTTCAGCTTTTTTTAATTGTTCTGATAAATATTGTACTTTCTCGGTTTCTTTTTGTTCAACTAATGTCTTATTTAATAAGTCCTGAGACTCATATTGTGCCTGTAAAATTTGTTTAATCTTATCAAAATCTTTGTTTACTTTCTGATTCTGATAATCACCATTAGGATCTATGTATTTCTTTATTTCCCTTGCAATTCCACTTAATGGACTTATCTTTATAGGTAATACTGATTCATATTCTGAAATAACGGAATTATCTTCTTTAAAAATGTATTTTGCTTTGCCTCCTTTTAGGGGTTCTACAAATACAGTAAAATTTTCACTCAATGGTACACCTCCTATATTTTCTTCTGTATTTTCCAGTTTGCTCACCTCTATTGTCTTGTATTAAAAAAGAATAAAGGAAAAGTAATTTATACATTTAGGATTAGTTTTTGTGCGGTTTTCTTCTCTTCAGGAGTTATGTCTCCGTCTCCTAGCATTCCTTGTAACTCTTCAATGAGTGATTGTGGCGTTATGTCGTTTCCTTCTGCTCCTACTGTATTGATTGCTTTCTTTATGGCATTATTCTTGTTTAGTCTGTTTAATTCTATCTTGGTTAGTGTTCGTGTTAGTTTACTCTCTTTTTCATTAGTGGGTTTTTTTACAGTATAATCTGCATCTATTGCGTCGTCCATGTTTTTACCTGTTGATGAATCAATATGCTTATGCTTTGGTTCTTTTGATGATGGTTTAAATGGTTTGGAAGGTTTAAAACCATTGTTATTGGTTTTAAAATCCATTTCCTCGGCTGGTGTTGATTCATAGCCTGCTAATTTTACGATCCACCCTAAAGCTAACCTATATGCTTTCCCTGTGGCTCTTGTCTGTGCCATACTATATATACTGAATGGAGCATAACCTGATTTAGAGGGTTCATCATTACTACAAATAGCTTCGGCTTTGGATAATAATTCGCCTTTAGTGTTCTCTACATGCACTTTAGCAAGGAAACATAATAATTTTCTTTCCATTTTACTCCCTTTAGGTGTGAAAGTATCGTATCCTAGATTGAATGGTTCTACACTATCAACTATACATTTTAATCCTAATGTAGTTCCTAATGTACTCCATCCTTCCACAGTAACATATTTGTTCCCTTGAATATCCGCATAAAGTTTTTGAGTGTCTATTAAGTTGGATAATGTGTTTGCTACTTCTTTTGCAACATCTAACTTTGCACTCATTGGAATATCCTTATTAAGTATTAATACTCCTTGATTTCCTTTAGTTACTTCATTTTTAACTGGTGCTTTAATATCATTAGTTGGTGGTGCTACTATACTCATAATTATTCCTCCTCTTCAGTATCTGGTGTCCATTTCTGTAATACATATAAGTAGGTTTGATATTCGTCATCTGCCCTACCCTTAAATGTTATATGGATTAAATCGCCTTCTTCTACTCCTAATTTTCTTATTTGTTTAACAAGCCTACCATGTTGAGGTGTTTGCCATTCTGAACCATCTTCATCTTCAACAATTAGGAATATATCATATTTTCCTTTCTTTTTAAGGGTTACTGTTCCTTGAAGGGTTTCTCCTGGTTCAGGATTCCAAAATTCACTATCATATTCATTGTTTTCCATTTCTTCTTCACTTAACTTAGTCCATGCCATAATTATTCCTCCAATATGATTTCTTCTAATAATTTATCTTTTTCTATATCCAACTAATCCTAATACTAAAACAATTAATACTGCTAATAATGGTACGCCTGTATCTTGCATACTTGCGGCTACTGGTTCTGAATCACTAATAGAATCATTAGTATCGACACTATCACCTACCCAGAAAAGTATAGGGATAATACTTAGCGGAGTCTCAGTAATTTCTTTTGTCTTATTTGTATCTGTACTATTTTCATCTATTGGATTAATAGGATCTACTGGGTCTACTGGGTCTACCGGCTCATCAGGAATCAACTCAAAACTTTCGAAAGGATTATCATAACTATTAACAACCCAAATCAATAAATCCTGAATACCTTTACCCCAACCGTCACCAACCATACGGAAAGTAAACTCATCAACACTAGTAATATATCTAGTTACAGTATAATTACTACCATTAATCAACTCAACAGTAACAATAGGAGTACTATCAGTAGTTTTAGTAACATTATAATAATCAGGATAAGTAATATAACCTAAATCTTTATTCTCAGACACATTCCAAATTTTATCCTGAAACTCATCCACTTCACTAGAAGTCATATTACGTTGCCAATTCTCTAAGAATGCCTCAATTAACCCTTTACGGACTGTAACATTCTTAATCGTGTTAACTTTCTGATTATTATAGATAGGATTGTTCTCATCAACACAAATGGCATCATAAGTTACATTTTTACCATTCTCATTTAATATAACGGTAGCATTTTCCCCATCATATTTAAATACGCCAGAATCAGCAACAACTACTGATATGTTCCCTATTAGACAAAGTAATAGGATTCCAATTATTTTTTTATTCATTTTATTACTCCTTTATTATAAACTATTGAATACTCTTAAGCATTGTTCATATTTGAATTGTGCTTCTTCTCGTTCTCTCATCAAGCTAGCTAAGTGTTTCATTGCATACTCCTTAAATACTGAGTCGGTTGCTTTCCCTACATCTTCTTTACAGTTATTCCAGTTCTCTTTATCAGTATAAAAGTTGCTCCTAGCATCATATAATGTATATTTAGCTTTAATGTATTCCTTGTTGGCTTTTTTTAGTTCTATTAGCATTTTATGTTTTTTACGTGATTGTTCATCTTTAAATATCATTATATCCGTCTTTTTCTCATTATCTTCTTTATCTGTACAATCACAATCACATTCTACTATTTTTTCATTTAATTTTTCATCATCCATTATTATCACCTTTTTTTATTGTCGTGATTTTCAGCTTCTTTTTTTTCTTCTATTTTGTGTTGTAGACAGAAAACACAAAACCTGTTATGAAACTCACATTGACTCATTTTAATAGCCCCAATGTTCACTGTATTCATCTATTAAATCCATGCACTCATCGCTGCCATCGTATGGGCAGTTTATGCAGTCTTTGGGGCGGTTAGGACACATGTTAGATGCCCCCAATAGCACTAAAATAAGATTGACTACACATTATAACAGCGATAGCTAACGCTAATACGGTTAATGCTAGTAAAAATAGTCCACCCCAATTAATTTTAGTTGAGGTGTAGGTGTTTTGTTTGAGGGATCTACTCATATGATTCCCTCACTTCTTGCTACATCAATATACGCTTCTCGACGTAATTGTTCTTCTCTAACTGCTGTTACTGTTGGTGTAGCTTCTTTATCCCAACATGTAAAAGCGTTTTCATGAGGGCACCCCATACAATCAGGGTTATTGTTTAAACAATTAGCTTCAATCCTTTCCATATATTTAGGACAAAGAAATAAGCTATTTTGAGAACAATCAGCACAATACACACTAGTATTGTCCTCAAATTTACAAGAACTCATAATGCCACTCCCTTAATGGCATGGCTTATGTAATCTATTTTATCGGTGCAATGGGTTTTAGTATTTAAAATTAGTAGTATTTCATCCTTGATTTTTTCAAGGTTTAATACTCTTTCGTCGGTTTTGTAAAACTCTTTTTTAAGTATTTTATTTTCATCATGTAGGAGTTTCACATTCTTTTTTTGATATTCAATCTCATGATTGAGCATATCAAATTGTTCAAGGCTTAAAACGACCTTGTCTTCTTTAATTTCCATAATATCATTCTCTTAGAGTAATTTCAAAGAGTTTTAAAGAACTGGGAATTCTCTTTAACTCTTCTTAATTATAATATTATTTTCCTACTATATAAATATATCTTTTTAGATATATAATTACTATTAATAAAACAGATATATTTATATATCTTAATGTATAATATATATAATATATAATAAATATAAATGGAGGTATGAAGTTGGAAACCATAAAAGCTACAACAAAAGCAAGAAAAATATCTGCAATCCATAGTGAGCACAATTCCTATTGGCATGACCCAATTATTGGGTATAAAACAAGGAACTCCTTTAAAATGGGAATTAAATCCTGAAAAAGGAGTAATAGAGCTCACTATAAATAAAGATGAATAATTCTTAATTTTTTTTAGCTTAAAAGATTTTTAATTTCACTTCCATTTTCAATTAAATTTATAATATATGAAATCATAACTTACAATAGGTTATGAATTTAACATACTACTTTTTTTTGATATTTTAATAATTCCTAAGTATCATTCTCTTAGAGTGCTTAGTTCATGACCTTAGAAAGTAATGGTAGGGGTAGTACTGGGAATACGATGATACCTACCATTAATTCTAGAATTACTCTTTTTACTCTTTTTAATCATTGTATACATTGCATTAAACACCTTTGACTATTTTTTATATAAATATTAAATAACACTTCCAATAAAACAATGTAATAATCGAATATAATGGAGGTGGAACTATAGATCCTAACCGTATAATAGCTGAAATTAATCAAACAAAGGAAATGTTAGAAATTGCTGGAAACATAACCTTTGAAGAATATTGTTTATGGGTAAAAAACGATTTATTAAAGGACATTTATCATGAAATGATCCGTTCTAAATAGTTTTTCCCTCTAAAAATGGTTCTGATGTAATATCACAACCAAAAACAATTTTAACTTTTTTATCTTTTAATATCCTTTTAAGTGCTTCCCTATTGTGAGAACTTATTATAATATCCTTTTCAAGATAAATACTGTATGTTCCATCTATATTCAACACAATCAAAGGATAATTAATTTCTTTCTTTTTCAAACATATCACTTCCTTTAGTTAATTTTATTAATAATTAAATTATATTTTTAATATGGTTACAAAAAATATCACATTTTGAAGGCGTTTTATTTTTACAGTAACCTTAGTTTTAGAGTAGGCTAGGTACGCCAATACTGATAGAACCTACTCTAATTCTAGAATAACTATTTCTACATTCTGTTTTTCATATGCTAGTTCATGTTGTAAGTCATGAACTAGTTCTTGTAGTTCCTCACAAGAGAAACTATCTAAATTCTCTTTATTTCGCATTTTTATCAACTTTTAACTTTTTTTGAAAAGTTTTAAGATTCGGGAAAATCTATTAAACCTTTCTTATATAATATCTTATATAACATCTTATATAAATGTTACTATAATATCTTACCGAAAAACTTATATAAGAATAGATATAATATATTATATATGAATAATATATAGGAGGTTATGAAATTGATAGCAGAAACAAAAGTACAAACTAATGCATATGCTACCTTAACTAGTGTTCCAGCATTAATAAGGGATGCAATGGGAATCAAGAAAGGAGACAAATTAGTATGGACTCTTGACCCAAAAGAAGACATTTTAACTCTTAAAGTTAAAAGAAAATAATCTTTTGTTATGGTTTCTATCATTTTGTAATCCTGTTGTTTTTTAAATATACAATAAATTTATAAACCTAATCAGATCATAACTATTAAATGGTTATGGTTTTTTTAAATATTCTTTTTTAAAGCATTTTTATCATCTTTTAACTATAACCTTAGAGGTTGTAGGTTGTGAGTTGCGGGAACAACACTTGAACAACCTACATTTCTAGAATAACTATCTTTACTTACTCGTTTTACATTATACATATCATTAATCACCTTTCCTAATTTTTTAATACTATTTTATTAATCAGTAACCACAAACCATAATATCACCAACTAAAAATGGAGGTGAAAATATAAACGATAAAATCATCGAATATTTAAACAAAAGAAGCGGAGACGCATCAACCCTTATAATCTTAGATAAAGTAATAGCTATCCAACTTGAAAAAATCGAAAATAATATAGATTCGAAGTCAAAAGGTTTTTTATCCGAAAATAGCGAATCTGCTATGGCTAATATGATTGAACTTTTAAAATTTAGGAGCAAATTTAAAAATTAGGATACTTTCACAGCTCCCCAATCCCAAAGTCTCCAACTATGGCAAAGTTTTTATTTTTTGTGAACTCCTCAATACTTCCAACTGAATCGAACTTGACTTTAACACCGCCTTCGATTTCTATTTCATATGTTCCATCAGTTTTAAGGATTAATTGAGGATATTTTTTTTCTTTTTCTTCTTTATTCATTTAAGTCACCTCTATTTTTACATTAACTATTATTTAACCTACATTTCTTAAATCTCTTTTTATACTTTCTTTATTACACTTACACATCTCATTAAACACCACCTAATTTTAATATCAAAAACATTTATATACACGGATCAACATAATCATAAAATGACTATGCTCTATTAGTCAAAAACTTTTCAAAATATTTTAGAAGTTAAAACCTTTAAGGTGAGTTGCTTACTAAAAATCATTGATTAGTTTTACTGTTTCGAATATTAAAAAAAGAAGTCTAATATTCTAGATAAAACCTCTTTTTTTTGTACTGCTAACTTGTCTGCAGTAATGGATTAAGTTCTTTTCTAGATAGGAACTTTGCAGACAAAGCAGACACATACTTTTTTTTCACATATAAATTTTTTTTAATTCTCACAATTTAACCAATAGTTTTATAAACCATCCAAATAATAAATATAAGGTTTAGATAAGTTTCTTCCCAAAATAACCTCCAAGAAAACAAACATAAACATCTAGAGTAACAGTTTATTAAGAGCATAGTTTTCTTGTTTGCTACTATTCTAAGGGAGGTATGATACTGATGTGGGAATTAATCCATTTTCTCATAGAAGTCATCATTTGCATTGTCACTGTAATGCAATATATACATAGTATAACAACTAATGACTGAGTAACAATCAGGGCAAGTTTTTTAGTTTTTAGTGGACTTGTACAGGTTTTTTACTCTTGGAAGAAACTTATCTTTTTATTTCAAATTCAATTATATCATAACATTTCCCAAACCACATTCTCCAAATAACAAAATACCATTTACCCTCTCTCCCATATTCCGTCCAATAGGATAATGGTAATAATTGTTTTAATAACCATTTTATACTTGTCATCTAATCATCTCCTTTCATTTTTTTTCTTTTTATTCTTATTTTCTTTCATATAATTGGGGGGAGTTTTAACTTGAAAAAGGAAAACTCTTAAATACTATTATTAATATAAATAGTATAATAGTAGTAGTCCCCTAAGGGACTACTTTAGTTTTGGCTTTGTACTCCGATTGTACTTTGCTACAAGTTTTTTGTCGGAATCTAAAGCTTTTTTA
Source organism: Dermolepida albohirtum (assembly GCA_031893035.1). Classification (NCBI taxonomy): domain Eukaryota; kingdom Metazoa; phylum Arthropoda; class Insecta; order Coleoptera; family Scarabaeidae; genus Dermolepida; species Dermolepida albohirtum. The sequence goes on from JAVIWB010003637.1 coordinate 48,269, forward strand.
ATTATCTTTCTAAGGATTATAATCCTTAGTTGGATAATAAACTTTTTCAAGTGTTTCACCTCCCTGATTATTATTTTTTGTAGAAATTTTTACTTCCTACATTATTGTATTGAACTTGATACTATATAAAGGTTAGCTTTTTTATTAGTCATAACATATACTAAAAAGCAAAACATTTATATAGCTTAAAGTCTAATATTTATATTATACATTTAATAAATATAGGAGGTATGAAACTGAAAACTTATAGAGCAAAAACCAAAGTAAGAAAAAGTTCTGGTTCTGTTGCCAGTACTGTGCCAGTTGCAATGGCTAAATTGTTAGGTATTGATGTAGGTACTGTCTTAATTTGGGAATTAAACACCGAAACTGGAAAAATGGAAGTTTATCCAGATAAGGAATAATTATTTTTTTTATGCTCTAAACAAGTTCCATACCCCTTACATACTCTCTTTTCTTAATATTGAATGATAGCTACCCTAAGCCCTAAATCTCTTTTTATACTTTCTTTATTACACGTATACATGGTTTATCATTCCCTGATTTTTTAATAAAATTTAAATAATAATTACCTCCTAACATATTAATACAAAATATAGCTGGAGGTGGAAATTGAATGATTAAATCAAGAATGTATGCATTTGATGGATATGGTTATGATCTCTTAACAAAAATATTCATGATTCAGATGTCAGCTGAAACAAGATATTATTATAAAGATGTTCCTTATGATGTATTTATAAAGTTTAGGAAATCAGATGATATAATCAATTATTTTTTAAAAAATATTCATGAAAAATATGAACAAATTGAAAATGAAGATTAAGACTCCATATTAAAACCAATTTTAATTTTTAAATCAGGGTTCTTTACAAACTCTTCAAATAATTTTTTTTTGATGAATCTAATTTCAACCCCTTCTTTTTCATATATCTTATAAGTTCCATCAGTTTTTAATATTAATTGAGGATATTTTTCTTCTTTTTCATTCATTTTTAATCACCATTTTCTTAAATCTATAATAATTAAATTCAAAATATTTTATACCTCTTCAATAGTAGGTATAACGGATTAGAATTCTTATTTTTTAACATGCAAATGCCTTCTTACTACTACTACTACTACTACCTAACAATCGTCTATACTTACCTAACTCACAAACAGCACGTCCATCTGCTTGTCTTTTACTAATACTGCCATGTCCTGAGACTTCCTTTTCAGATACTAGTTTCAAGTACATGTCGAATACATGGATAACATAATCAATATTAAATTCTGATTTCATACTAATCTTAATATCGATTGCACTAATCATCATATCCACTATTTTTATTAATAAATCTAATTCATCTTGAGTTAAGTAATTCTTACCGATTTTCACATCTTTTTTAGTAACATCTCGTTTACCATTGTAAGTTATTAATCCCATATGTTCTTTAGTATGGTCTGCCCTATTATGGATTATTTCGTTGCGTGTTTGTCCTGTAACGGATTGATATAGTTTGTTTTGCATTGTACCGAAGAATATACTTATTTTCTTACTATTTGAATCATAATCTGTTGCATGAGTAAATAACTCATTAAGGACTTTCTGTACATTACTACTTTCTGCTCGTAACTCTTTTAAGTGTCTTAATGCTTTTTCTTCTTTTCCTTCTAGGATTATGAAGCCGTCGGTTCTTAGTTTTTCTTGTAGTTTTCCTAGTTGTTGGTTTCGTTCTCTTGCTTTATCGGTTCTT